>JABCMJ010028808.1:0-28110 GCA_014822125.1 Arbutus unedo | reverse complement strand
ATTTGCCAAGCACCATTTCCCATCCTTATACTTATCCACCTAGAAATCCACTATACACCTACTCATCTGCACTCATAACTCCTCCCATAGACATTCAACCTGCACAAGATAAGATGGCAGACCCATTTGCCTCTCATCATGTGACCACCATCTCATCCACTACTCCAATCACCAAATACCAAACTCCATACAATACCCACTAAATACCCAAACCTAATCCACAGAACCTATTTCACATTGAACATTCTCTGAAACATCTCAGAGAACCTGCTCAAATCGCGAAAGCCTACTTCCCTCCGAACTGGCATTTTGCCCCTGATCACCCATCCAAAACCCTTTCCTATTATAAGGAAATACTCATCCAAACCCAATCTGTTCACTTCAAGACCATTACTGATCGCCTCAATCCCTCTAAAATCATTTACCATTCCCTCTACATTCACCAAATACTCACTTTAGAACAATGGAATGCCCAGCACACTCATCCTTACTCAGATATATCCCTTGAAGGATTTCCAGTCACCTATAATTATTACGACTACTCAAATGCCTGGTTCAAAGTATTCCTTTACCAGAACGACCAATTCACCCATTCCTGGTTTCTTACCTGGAACAAAGACTTCAAACTCAAAGACCAGATCATGCCTATTTGGATGATTCGATGGTGGAACATGTATGGTGCCACCACTGACATCCTCCCAGCAGAACTACTCAATTCATTTGATATGTTCAAATCCCACTTTAAATCTACTCAAAACATGAATCACTTACCTCCATTATTCCAATTCATGGCAAAATACAAAATTCCATGGATAGTAAAATGGAACTACTCAATTACTGAAAATATACTCACAAGACAATGCTATGTCAAATGGTGGCCCGGTTTCACCTACGACAAGATTATTCACTACACTCAAGCAGAATTTTCAGCACGAACTCCTGCTCCTATTCAACCTATTCAAACAATGAAGACACAGGCTGGCCCAACACCAGCCAACCCAATTCAAATGGTAGCCTCAGCCCAACAGGTTACCCCTACTCAAGCTAAGCCCAACAGGCCCAGCTCAAGCTCATCTACTCACAAGAAGCCCAAGTCCAAGACAAAGACTTCAACCACCCAACTCATTGAAATGGCCCAGCTACTCATGGCCCAGGCCCAATCGACCCAAAACACTGAAGATTCAGACGCTACCCAAAGCCCTGATAGAAGCTCCAACGAGTCTACATCTCATTCATATCACCTGTCCCAGTTTCAAGATGCTCAGGACCCTTTTGCATAGGATCCTCTACACACTATTATTCAAAAAAAATATAAAAATTATTCACAGGATTTTGCATTGGATTCCTTCACTCAATACTTTCCGCGTGAGGAGAGAAAAGCTGGAATCCTCTGTAAAATCCAAAAGAATGACTATTCATCAATAGTACCCAACAGTTGTCCCAACAGTACCGACAACTTACTATTCATGAATAGTAAATTTGACATTTTTCACTATTCACCTTTCGGTGCCCGTGGCAGACAACTCACTATTCACCAACAGTGACATTCCGCGTGAACCTACAGTATCAACCTGTCGGTGCGCACTATTCAACACTGCTCAACACAGTAACAAGTTAGCCGGTCGCTACAGTCCCGGTCAACAAGTTACCTTACTCAGTCTATTTAAACGCATTCAATTCATTGTAATACTAGGACTTTTTTCTAGACTTTTTTCATAAGATTTTGTTTGAGAGCTCTCACATTCGGTACATTCTGTCTTCCCTCCCCTAGAGATATATATATATATATATATATATATATATATATATTTACATTTAAAAAAAATATATATATATATATGTATATATAAATAAATATATAGCATGCGAATATATAATTATATATAGGTCTAGTGTGTGTATATACACACACACACACACATATATATGTATATATAAATAAATATATAGCATGCGAATATATAATTATATATACGTCTAGTGTATGTATATACATACACACACACACACACATATATATATATATATATAATTAATTTTTAAAAATAATGAAAACTATTTTTAAAATATATGAAAGTTTACTTTTCATATTTTTATTTTTTTAAAAATAATAAAAATTATTTTTGAAATATATATATATATATATATATGTATATATAAATAAATGTATAGCATGCGAATATATAATTATATATACGTCTAGTGTGTATATACACACACACACACACATATGTATATATAAATAAATATATAGCATGCCAATATATAATTATATATACGTCTAGTGTGTGTATATACACACACACACACACACACACACACACACATATATATATATATATAATTTTTGAAAATAATGAAAACTGTTTTTAAAATATATGAAAATTTACTTTTCATATTTTTATTTTTTTTGAAAATAATAAAAATTATTTTTGATTTTTTATAAGTAAAATATTAATATAAGCATGTTTTTCTTTAAAAACAGAAAATCTAGAAAATAAAAATAAAAAATAAGAAACAAAATGATTTCCAAACCAATAATTTACGCTAAAAGGGGCATGAGTTTAGACCAAATTACAGATCACCGCTTTCTCAAAATTGAGGGTTTCAGTTCATTGCGAGCTTCCTGTGCTCTCTCTCTCTCTCAAAATGCTCCAACGTTCAGCAATCTCCCTCGTGAGATCACTTGCAAAACACCGTATTCATCAATCTTCAATACCCCATTCTTCTTTGATTTTGAAATCACTCTCAACGGTTTCAAGCTCTACTTCACCTCCAAAAAGCCCTAGGAACTACCATTTTCTTCGCCCAACAACCTCAAACTGTGCAACCCAGGTCAAGATGTTCCGGAATATGAGGCAATACAGTGTTGATACGAGCAAAGAGGTCGACGAGATCAACCTTAAGTTCGCGGAGGCAAGGGAGGAGATAGAGTCAGCTTTGGATTCCAAAGAAACTGTTTATTTCAATGAAGAAGCTGAGTGTGCTCGGGACGCAGTTAAAGAAGTTTTGGATATGTATGAGGGGCTGTTAGCAGAGTTGCCTGAGAAAGAGAAGGGAGTAATTCAGAGGTCTATGGGTCTCAAGATTGAGCAGTTGAAGGCTGAACTGCAACAATTGAATGAGTAATGAGGTTTGTTTGTTGTTACTCCGTTTATGTCTTAAGTTGATTAGGGATCATTTTTGGATGAGTTAAGCTGTCATGGTTGACGAAGCAATTTATTTGTTGTTTACAACAACTTCTATTTATGATAGTGCATTAGATATGGTAATTAACATGTTTTTGTACTTTGGATTTTGATTTTGGAAGCTCTTTTGCTGAGCCAAGCCTTTTTTGTTTGATTGAATAAGAATTCTTGTTCCCTTCTCTTCTCTTCTGTGACGGTGTGTATGCCCACGTACTTTGCATACGCTGAGCGGCTCAGTACATTGAAAAATCACCGGTGTGATTTTGTTTTTGGTTTCTGAGTGCCTCATCAACGATCCAGATTTAATGAGCAAAAGGTTGTGTTGTTCTAAGTGAATGGGTGTGTAAAGCAGCTATAAACTCAAGAGTTGTGTTGGTTGGGGGCCAGAGACGACCGAGGTTGTGTTTTGTTTCACGGTTAGACATACCCAAGAGTTGTGTGTTGTTTCGGTATTAGACACACACAAGGGTTTTGCTGTCTGATGAATATACACTTCGAATTCTATATAAACTCATCCACCCCAACATTTTATTTACCTCAATTTTCGTCTCTCTCTGCCACCCTCTTCTAGAATAATGCTGATACAGAAGGATTTTGAGGAAGTCTTTCAACTTTGCTGGTTGCAGTTCATTCTCCCTTAGTTTTTGTTGTATCTTGATTTTGCTTGAACCCAACAAGAAGTCTACAGAGCGGGGCGAATTATGTTCTAAATCCTACAAGTTTTAGATATGCCTCGAAGGTACAAGTTTTTCTGGTTTATAAATTTTCCCACATCTTTGGTGTTGCTTTTACTAGGAACTTGTGGACTCTCTACTTCCATACGTGAACTCAGTAAAGCTGTCATGACTTTCGATTGGTATAGGGAAATTCAGTATCAGGTCCCTAATTTAGATAAGTTTTATACAAAGATCCTAACAGAACTATTGTGTTGTCCACAATGTCTTCAACTCTAAAATGTCTCTATTAAGTTCACCATACCTACCAACTCAAGATTCTGTTATATTTCATTTCAAAATCAACATCAGTTACACATTTACTTTGTGAACCTTAATCGAACAAAGGATTCCTAATTGAAGCTCTAATTTTATTCATATCTATCTAAGCGGGACTTCTACAAAAAATATGATTCCTTAAAACTTGCAGTATCGTACTACTGGATTCTATAGTTGTCAAACCCTGAATATTGAGAATCAAAATAATTATTTTCCAAAGTTGCATCGAATCAAATCGAATTGTGAATCTCTTTGATTTGGTGGTG
This sequence comes from Arbutus unedo, assembly GCA_014822125.1. Classification (NCBI taxonomy): domain Eukaryota; kingdom Viridiplantae; phylum Streptophyta; class Magnoliopsida; order Ericales; family Ericaceae; genus Arbutus; species Arbutus unedo. Next base: position 23,664 of record JABCMJ010028808.1, on the reverse strand, counting down.
GTTTGTAAAATATGTTAAATTTTTTATTTGTGCCTTTGAATGTCAAAGATATAGTTATTAGGCCTATATCAATAAGAAGCTTATCTTAAGCGATCGAAAGAGGATCACTTGGTCTGATAGCAAAGATGTTTTCTTGTGTTGCAGAAGAGAAGATATTCATTCTTTTTTTTTTTTATTTGTAGGAAAGGGATTCAATATCCCTTTTAAGGTCGTTAAATTAGTATATGTCATCTTTCGTCTTAGTCTCCCTCTATTACATTCTTTATGTGGCCATGATTATTGATCCATGCACATACAAATTTATGAAAACTAGAATTTTTAAGGTCTATAAATTAGTATATGTCATCTTTCGTCTTAGTCTCACTCTATTACATTCTTTATGTGGCCATGATTATTGCTCCATACACATACAAATTTATGAAAACAAGAATCTAAGATGCATCATAAGAGAAGCTAAAAAGAATTATTTTTTAAATCTAATTGAGAGAAATTTGATAAATTAAGCATTCATATACGATATTATATATGAATTCATTGCAAGATTCTCAATAAAAAAAGTTCCAATAATAACATTTTTCTAAATAGCATTTCCTAGCAAATAACAATAAAGAGGGCAGGTGATTATTTGTGCCAAAACTAAGCTTATGTATATTGGTGTAAAAACGACCATTCAAACCACTGGAATGAGCAAATAACTAAGAATTTCGAAGTTTTGTTATTCATTTAGTTTGATGAAATGAGCGAGCCAAGAGTTTGTTAAATTTCATGTAATGCTATTATTCTCAAGAAAAGGCTTTAAATTCCCAAATTGCTACACTTTTTAAACATGTCACTTGATTACTTCGATTTGTTCTTTTTGCAAGTGAAATATGTTGATTAAGTGAATTGATTTTTGTGTGTATCGAACTGAATCGTATGAGATCATGAATTGTAAATTCTTCTTCTTTTTTCTAGTGTTATGGATAAACTTAAGTTTTGGCACAATTAAATTACCCGTCCTCTTTCTTGTGATTTGATAGGAAATGCTATTTTCAAAAAAATTATTATTGAAGCTTTTGTTGTTGAGAATCTTGCAATGGATGCGTTTATAGTATCGACTATTGTATATTGTGAAGCATGGATACTTGGAAATTAGTCCCATATGGGTATCGGATGCGTATTGGATACCAATATGCACCCGATACATATCAGATAAGAAAAATAAGTGTCTAACATTTAAATTAAATCATTTAATTTTCGATACATTTCGGATACGTGGTGGATACTTTAAGATACGGCGGGATACTTTTGGGAGACAGCGGGGTAAAAATGATTTTTTTTTTAAAAAGTAAGCAATAAATATAAGGGGCAAAGTGTAAATACAATCTATACGTATATTGCAATACACATTAGGCTTCAATAGATTCACGATGTAAACGTCAATAACAAAAAAAACTTAGGCTAGGGCCCAAATTTCGATCGTTGATCATCAACAACATCGTGACATGGAAGATTCAAAGTGTAGGTTCGAGATATTTCTCTCTCTTCTAGATTCACACTACACACTTTATACAATATACTTATATACACATTACACACTGTATAGTCTGTGTTTGCTCCCTGTTTTTGGTATGTAGTGTAAAAGAAATGTATTCCATACCATCTAATCTTTTTTGTATTTGTATTTAGCAATTCAACTACTCTTCTATTTCTTTGGCTCCTTTTTATACCTAGTCCATGACCCATAATTATGAAAATATTTAATTTTTACAGACTTATCCCCAATGTATCCGTATCCATATTCTATTTTTAGGTTTTGCTATATGGCCGTATCATCATATCCATGTCATGTTGTATTCCTATCCTGTATCCATATCCATATCCGTATTTGTGCTTCATAGATCGTACACGAATCATGGCGTATTGAATGATACATATCGTGAATTGTATGTTCTAATAACAAAGCCGGACACTGACCGAAACCTAACAATTGTTTTTTTCCACAAGTTAAAAGAATCTACACTACCGTATCCCAGTCCAACCCCTCAACTAGGGTATCAACTTCCTCTCCATACAAATTGGACCCACACCCTCACTGCACACTGTCCCGGTTAAAAACCAAACCATCATGCACCGGGAAAAGAAAAAATTATATGATTATCATATTGGGTAGCTGGATTTGGGTAATTTTCTAATGGCTTTTGAGGTAGATATGGAGCCATGTTGGCTGGGTTTTGTAGCTATGCAATAGAGAGTTGACGGACATTTTTCCCTGGAAACAAAAGGGACTTTTGTTATTGCGAGTAGAAGTTGGTTCACAGTGATTGATTGCCGACAGAGGTCTCGGAAGGGTTGGTGAGGTCATTTGGGAGAAGAGCGGGAACTAGGGCATTTTACGTTGATAAAGAAGACAAAGAGGAATGATTTCTTTTATTATTGACTCAATGATTCTATAGATCATGCACTGGGATTTTGAAAATGATTTCATAATGAGATGTATACTATGTGGCTATTTCTTTTGTGTGTATGTGTGCGTGCACGTGTATATCTTTGTGGCTCGAAACTTTTGCTAGACAACAAGATTTCCCCTAGGCTGTCTTTGAAATCAAGATGTCAATTTAGACATTGTAGAGTAGGCAACTCTCTTAATGTCTTTTTGAGCAAGAGCTATTAGCTCACAAAGAATATTGTTAAATACCTATTGCTATGCACAACATTCCGAGTAGACTGTCCCGTGGGTACTTTTACATTCTCTGCTTTAATGTGGATTTCTTGGAATCAGCAGTATTTTGCTTATTTGTTGCCTTGTGTCAGTATTGGTGGTTCACGGTTGGATTCCAAGCCTGAAAGGAGGCATCATATTGTTTGGCATTGCATCCTAGGAGTTCTAAAGAAGGCATCTTTTGGCTTGTTTTGATTTTTTGGGCGTGCATTTGGCGTGGTTACTAATAGTACCAAAATTTTGCACCTTTTGTTGACAAAGAAAGTTGGTTCAATATTCCAGGAAGTTAATCTTGTCCTCGTGGAGGAATGAGCTAACATAGTTGAGGTTATCTTACTTTTGGTTATTTGTTTGTACAGTTTATAGAACTCCTTCAGCATTCATTTCCCTGTACAGTATTTAAGTTCACAGGATCATAGGGAAACAAGTTGAATTTGGCTTTCTCCATATTTGACAGTTGTCATCACTTCCCTGAGAATGTCCATGGTATTACTGTGGACTTCTTCTACCTAGCTTCAAGTTAAGAAACCTGAAATTCCTTGGGTAACAGCTGTTTGCGATTATTTCTTCAGATGTTGGCGCGAATCATCATTTGAATAGAATTACATAGTCTCTCTCGGTCTCTCCTTTAGATATTACTCATTACTCGATTTCAAGTGCTGTAGTGAATTTCTTTGTAACTATACAAGTGGCTCCCTGGGTATTTATGTGTTACTCTCACTAAGGTTTTATCAATCCAGTTTTACCTGTAGTATGCAAGAGTTTATTCTCCTACTCAACTCCTTAAGATGTCAGATTCCAATTAGCCAACTTATTAAATAAGAACCGTTTCAGTTCTTCTTTTTCTCGGGCCAAATGAACAGTTGAATCATAAGATTTTGTGCCCATTCTCACTGTCTCAATTTCTCAGCTTACTCATTCTGGCATTTATTGACTGAGGTTTCAAATGAGTAGACCACTATAGTTAACTTTCTTTTTGCCAGTGGGCAGTCGGTTTGACCTCTGCCTCATTACCTTTCATCGCATCGTTTTTTTTTTTGTTTTGTTTTCAACTTGCTTCTCACATTGAACATGTAGTTTCTTGACATTGACCCTATTTGACTGAAGGAATCTTGCCCTGCTCTTCATCTACCTCACTCAAACACTGAACTACTTATTCAATCTCACCTTATGAACACTCAGTCAAGTCAAGGTTCTGAATACCGGATTGGCTTGAGTACCGGTTTGTCTATTGGTACGGTACGTATCGGTATCGGTCATATACCGGGTACCGTATCGGATTTATCGCAACTATCAATATATATATATATATATATATATATAAATCATAGAAAGAGAGCCAAAAAAAAAAATTCATTTTTCGCAATTATAAAAATAATCCGGTACCGGCCGATATGGCCGGTATTTTCTGGTACGAGCCGATATTGAGAACGGTACGGTATTACAAGTATTTGGTACCGTTTTTATGCCAAAACGGTACGTACCGGCCGGTACCGCCGGTACCGGTACGGTATTGACAACCTTGCACTCAGTATAGGAAAGTGTGCTTTGCTCTTGGTCATCTTCTGTCACTAATTCTGTTCCCTTACTTTTTTGTGTCATCTAAATTCCATATCGCTGATTAAAAAAGAGGAAAAAAGAATCTGGATTCCATATATCTGTAACTTTTTTACATTTGTGGGGTGAAATATGAAATATTTCTGTTGTTTTTGGTTAAAAAGTGGAATAATAGTACAAAATACATATTCATCGATACAAATGATCTGTCGATTGAAAAACCCTAAAAACTCACTCGATTTGCTCTCCCCCCTCTCATTCTTGCTCTGGTATCTCTCTCTCTCTCTTGTTCCTCTCGTGCATGAAGCCTCTCTCTATTTCAATAAGTATGTGTTTGCTCTCTTTGAATTACTGTCGAACTTATATATATATATATATAGCCACGTCCCTTGTTTATGTCTGTGTCCGTGCTACATAGGTTTTCACTGCTATGCCATCACTGAAATATCCTGCAATCTCTTTCCCTTGAAAGGCACTAATCATTGCAGCTGAAGCTAATTTCCTGGCAGTATTTGGAAAACCCTATGTCCGTGTCCGTGCTACATAGGTTTTCACTGCTATGCCATCCACGAAATATCCTGCAATCTCTTTCCCTCGAAAGGCACTAATCATTGCAGCTGAAGCTAATTTCCTGGCAGCGTTTGGAAAACCCTATGCACCGAATTTTCCGGAAGTCCAATTGATCTCATTGGCCAAGAATGCTGAGGCTTAGACATAGAAACTCATACAAGTAACCAGTTCCAGATGAGCAAGAGGTTATTGCCAAGGTTCTAAAGTTGCTAGGAGCTAGTCGGGTGGTGGGGGACCTTCTAGTGCCTATGCCTAGTAATCGGAGATTAATTGGCCTATGAGGATTAGTCGGTTTTTTTCTTTTTTTAATAAATATTCTTACAAAGTCTAAGGTTCTAAACAAATGAAAATAAGTCACATTACACATAAAATCTCAAACAATATTAACCGATTAGTTGGAGATTAGTCAACGATTAGTCAGCGCCTAGACCCAATTAGGTGACCAAACAATTTTCCTAGGCGATTTGGGGGTAGTCGCATTGGTGGGTAGCCAACTACCGATTAATCGGCCGATTATCCCTATTTTTCGAACAGTAGACTTATTGCTCCCTCGCTACATGAAAAGGGGCAATATTAAAAGAGATGATGAATGCATGCTTTCTGTACTTGAATTGCAGAGAATACAGCAATCACCCGTTGTAGAACTCCGAGACTTAACGTACGCTAGTATGCAAGCCTTCTTGATAGCTAACCAAAAGATAAAGCCATGCTTAGGTATATGGCTTGAAAACCAACTGTGCTTGTGCCAAGAAATTGCTGTTCTAACCCAATTCCAAATAGCTGAGGAGGAAAGTCCGCCACTTGGAGATATAGTCCACTCAACTGCTAGATTAGAATTTGAAGGCAAAATAGATATCACTATAATCGAAGAGGAGGACATGGATCTAGTTCTAGTTGTCTACTTCCAATCTCCAGTATGAACTTCTGAAACTTTAGCAAGCAATGAAAGTACGAGTATCATAACTGATTCTAGAGCTGTAGAGCTGGAGGCCTCGACCAAAGTGGCAAGGGTACTAATTATCAACCAGGAAAGTGTCTGCGCGATTTCCAAGCTTATGCCTGAGGGATAATTTGGCAGGTTGTCTAAGTGTTGCAGCTTCTTTTAATTCCAATAACAATTAGAAAGGTTATGCCGTAGTCCAGCAACAGTGCTCTCCTACTTTGAACAGATTGGCCATGGAGTGTTTGAGCGTCTATGCCTTATGCCAATCCACTATGATTCTTATGCCCAGCCCCCTTGTTTTCCTGGGAGGCAAAGACCTTGTGAGTGACACCACGTGAGACTTTTAGATACAGAGGCAAGGCAGAGTGGCAGACCAAAGGAATTTCCTCAAGAGCATTTCAGTATGCTTTATAAATACACTTAGGCCCCATTTGTTTGTCTATATTATAGCACTGGATTGGTATGGCTTTGTTTCTCTTAGAGCAGCGATATTCAATTACACATAAACATTAGGGCCAGGGCAGTGCTGTGGTCGTTTCACTGCTTTCTAGATCAGGCTAGTTCGACTTGGATAACATTCTCTTGACAGAAAGCTTTCTTATATTCGTGGGCCTGCTTATGAGTTTTCCACTTTTCCTTGATAGGCAAGTTGGCACAAGTGATAGAAAGCTTTCTCATGGTATCAATGTTAGTATTGAGGCAAGTGATTAATACTGATTTCTAACCATTCATGGTATCAATGTTAGTATTGTATTGGCATCTTTACAAGTTACTCTTATCAAATGATATTTATTCATTTGATTCCTCTGTGCATTGGGAGAAGCTGACTGATTCCATATAAGCAATTAGATATCAACTGTTGTGCTGAAATTGTTGGATGAGCACCAAACTTTTTCGCATTCTAGAGTAGAGTTTATTACTCTTCATGATATGGTCTAGTATTTGATCTTCAGAAGTCACTATCGACCTGGGCTCTGGTGCAGTTCAACTGCTGTAACGTGCCTTTGTGGATTTCGTTGGTGGCAAGTGTTTAACATTTAAGAATGTAGATACTTGAATGTAAGATTTTTTGGGGACATGCCTCACCTCGAATGAAATCTTATACAACTTCGCGGAGTGATATGCTTATTAAATACTCCGTTTTCAGTGCACCGTGTTTTTTTTTGTTGCTTTTTAATTTGGAGGAGGGTAGTGGTGGTAGTAGTAGCTCATCAAAGAATCCAATTTGCTTTGGAAATTCTGTTGGCTTTCTAGCCAAAATTTATCGAAATTTGTCTTCCAAAGTGTGTGTTAACCGGTAAACATCTACCATAAATAGAATACTCGTGAGGCCATAAACAGTTTTGGAAATAAATAATGAATAATTATTTATTTTGTTCTGTATAATAAAATTTCAGAATAATGCAACTTGGAGAAAAAACAGAATATAAAAAAAAAAGTTGGGATAAAGAAAATAGAAACAAATATAGTAGGGAAAAATATATGCAAAACTGACGCCCGTAAATACAAGGTGTCCTTATGCCTCACCAAAGTGCTAGAGGAATCGTTCAGCGTTTGTTTTCCAGGATACAATGGCTAAACTAGTATCGGTACCACCTCTTGAAATTTGTCTGGAGAATTGTCTGTGTAGTATATTCTCAGTTTGATTGAAGAACACGAAGAACTCTTGAATATCATAAGGGAAGAATGCTTTGAGATTTCAGTACGTATTTTTTCAAAGAAGAGTGCCCAATTTATAGGTGTTCATGAGGAGACCAAATATTAATCTCTGTAATAAAACCAAAACTAAATTTTTGGATTTATTTTTCAGAACAAATTATATGGTTACAAATCCAAAATTAAATTCTAGATGTAAAATCAGAAATTAATTTCTGGAGTTATTAAATTGATTTCTCCAAAATCAATTACGAAATTGATTTCTAGATTTAATTTACTCAATTTAGGGTCTAAGGGCCCGTTTGATAAACTTCTTCGTTGGTTGGGATTCGTAAGGTGGTAGGATTAGGATGTGATTCGTAATATCAAGGAATTATTAAAACCAGTGTTGTATGTTTGTTTGTACTCAGGATATTATTAATAATGCATGGTTAGTGTTTGTTTGTAAAATGAGAGGATGGGATTAAAATACCTATTTTTCAATTTTGTCTTTGTCTTGATTGTTTATTTATTCTCTTGGTCATTCCAAAAGAAATTGAAAATGAAATTTATGGCCAACAGAATGAAAATTGAGCAATATTTTTTATTTATTTATCCAATTTAAATTTATATAATCATAAAATATTTTACAAATAATTATTTGTTGGCATTGACAAGAGAAATTTGACAAGAGAAATTCTGAATTGCCATTAACAATTTCAAAATATACATAAGTGCTTTAAAAAGATAACATATTTGCTTATGCAAATTGCACAATATTAGTTCCTGAGTTTTAGCAAACCAAAAGGGATCGTTCCAATTTTAACCCACAAAGTTTACTTATTACTATCACTAGAAGAAAAAGTACCATATAACATGTTGGACTAAGAGTGACATAGTGGCACCGAGAGTGAACCACGCAAAGTTATGGACACATCGTGACCGTCCCACCACATATTCATGCATATCAAGGTTGGTGTTTGTTGCACTTTGTTCAACGGATGATAAAAACGGGACTTGAGTGCCAACCGCTGCATTAGGCCTTCCAATAGGCCTCGTGGAAGTGTAGTCGAAAAGAAATGCAATGTTTGCCTCCTCCAAAGTCCCAAGTTTCTTAAACTCCAGAAGCTTGTTGGCTGCAAGCTGCTCAAGAGTCGTAAACTCCTAGAGTATGTCCCACGTACACAACGTAATAGAATTTCTTGGTTGCCATTCTTAGGTGCATAAATTTAACCTGTCCTCAAATAAAATTCAGTATGTACGAAACAACATAAAACATAAGGACATGGTTAGATAATAATAAACAAATAAATAAATAAATATCCTCCAAAAGAAGATAAAGTAATTATATTTTTCGGGGAGGTTAATGCATTTTACCCTTTATTTTAAAAGCTACTATTATGAAACATTTCTCATTATCTACAATTATTTTTACAAACTTCTCAAGCTTGAAGCTTTCAATCAGTTATTTGAATTTCAAGCAGCCCAAATGGTCAGTGTTAGTGTAAGTGCCAGTGATTCAACTTATAAAAATTCAGATCAAGATCAGCAGACTCAAGTACGTAATAGTCATGATCAGGAGGATAAAACAATAAAATAGTGGTGCATCAGAGTTCTCATGTAGCAGTGTATTAGTCTAATTGCCAACATAGATTGATTTGTTGAGCTGACAATTATGTAGGTCTGTTAGAAGCTTTAGGACACTTGTCCATGTTCAGTGTGTATAAAAGGCCAAGTGGTCGGTGTAATTCTCATCAATACAATTCATTTTTTCACAAAATTAGAAAGTGGTTTAGTTCTGTAATTTCTTTCTTGAATTGTCAAGAATTTAGTTCCTGATTTTCCACAGTTAGTGCCTAGTTTTGCTGCAACAGGTACAGCCCAATTTTGTTGCAATAGATGGGTAATGTATGCAGCAGCCCAAGAACTGCAGATGACAAACACAAGTGCAGAAATAGATCACCAAAACAAGTGCAGATCACCAAAACAAGTGCAAATCACCAGACATGCAAAAGTCAGTCCTTGCGCTTCAATTTGCACAGTAGTTAATTGTACAAAAAAAATTACTAATAACAAGCTCGAATTATACTTCTTTTCAGCTTTACTTGCTAAGAACTTCATAATCGCGTGTCTAACCAACTACGAACTTCAAGCCAGCACAAATCTAAACTATACAGATGAGGTATTGTATAATCATTAGAACTACAGGTACAGCCACAGCTATGGGCATTCAGCCCAGCTAACAAACATGCCTCAAATGAATGGCTGCAGAAAGAGAAGCAGGACAAGCAGTTGCAGATCAGGATAACAGATGCAGCACAAGCAGGACAATGCAGATCAGAATAACAATGATAGAATGAGATCACAAATCACGATAAACTACAGTAGCAACAAGATCTTATACACTTTTAGCTAGAAGAGAACTACCCACATTTCAAGGAGAATACCTTTTAATGTGAATTTGAGTTTATTGAATGCATATTCCCTTAATAAGGCAGTGTTTTTTTTTAACTCACAAAACATAATATGGTCAGTACCATAAACTGATATGCAGGACACAGACAAGTCATAAATGCAGGTTCATAACTCAACCATCATATGGTAGACATAAAATAGAAAAGAAGACCATACACAGATGGAGGTGATTAAAAAACCATAAATATGTAGCACCATATATAAAAACTATAGCATACCAAAAATATATGCAGGCCAATGTATCATAAATACATAGGTTAAAGGCTACACATGGACCTGTTACAGTTGCAAAACAGGTTACAAAAGCAGCAATGGCTACACATGGACCGATTACATGTCCCAAAGCCAACTATATAGGCTTAAGTGTTGCACAAGTGACGTAATTAATCATTGGCGATAAGTTACAAAACACCATTGAGGAATACATTAACTTTGCATAAGTTTTACACAAAAATATGGACCGTAAGTAACAAATGTCTTAGAAACGCCCATTCAAGAGCATGATAGTCCACTGGAGCTTATCCTCTTCAGGTAGACTAAAGAACAAATCAACGTGTTTAGGATTGTTGACTATCATGGTCGCAGCCCTCAACCGTTGTTCGGATTCAAGTGGCAAAGCTCGAAGAGCATCATTCACCTCCTTTCTAGCATTGAACATGTCATGAATATGGCATATCTCCTTCGTCATCTCAGCCATCCTGATGTTTGTGTTTTCGAAAAGGGTTCCAAAAGTTCCAGCCATCTCCGATAGTCCTTTTAGGATTTCATCACTGGGTTGTGGTTTTTTTTCCCAAGTTATCTTAGTCGCAGGTGGTGCAGTGGATTGTGGAGTACTGTGAGACATGGTGAAATCCATGTCATGTCCAACGAGAAGTCAAATAAAGGAGAGTAATACCCTTCCTCCGGTGTCTCCTCCCTATTCATTGCTGCAGCAGATTCAATTGGAGTCTCAACGTTGTCTCCATTAGCTCTATCTTTGCCAAACAGGTTGAGTCAGTCATCATAGTAAAGAAAAGAATTGTTTCTCATTCCCTTTACATCGGAGACACGCTGTAAGTGGTTACAGCAAATTTACTATGCATCATATAACAAGCACAAGTCAATGATAAGTACTAAAATTTTTGAATGGGATAAGTTTATAATGTCGTACCCTAACATAATTGTCCCACATGTCATCGCTATCTACTAGGACCATTTTCTCCAATCAATACCTCGAAAATTTAGAATTATCTTCTTTTCACACTCCCCATAGAAGCCCCCTTTGAATTGTCCACAGTCCAGTTTCCATGCAGCGTTTTCAGTGACCAATTCTTTCATTGTGTTCATCAAGAATTCCTCCTCGCGCTTGTTCCAAAAGCGCCTTGTGGCTTTCACATCGGATGCTTTCTTAGACATACCTACGTAGTTAAGTATTAACAATAGAACATGCATGCGTAAACAAAAAATAGTCCATTAACATTTTCAAATGCGGTCCACTCATCGTACATTTGAAACACAACAATGGTCAAAGGATAAAATCATTAATGCGGTTGAATTCAATAACATTTCAAACACAAGAAAGTTGTAGAATGTTATTAAAAACGGATAAAATGACTTAACGGGCCTAGCTACATCAATGCCCATCTACCGACTAACCTGCCACTCGTCGTACATTTGTGTGGCTAATGCGGTCCTCTATTCACTCCATTGGTCTGTCACTTCTACGACATCAATGAATTCCTCCCCCACCTCATTAGGTTGCACGTCTAACTCTTGTTGGATATGTTGTTCTAACAGATCATTTCACATTTCCCGTCTGATGTGATTATGGAGGAGACAACACGCAGTGATTATGCGACATTGTGTTTTGATTGGGAAGAAAGAGTGAGACCTCGAAATAGCCCACCTTGCCTTAATCATTCCAAAACACCTCTCAATCATGTTATGAGCGGTAGAATGCTTCGTGTTAAAGAACTCTTGGGGCTCATAGGGGTACGACCATTTTTCCACCTGCTCAAGTGGCAACGTTGGCCTCTATAGGGTGCTAAAAAGCCCTTCCCGTTAGTGTAGCCCGCGTCTATAAGATAGTAATGACCTGTTCAAAAAATAGGCTCACATGTAGTCAGAAAGTAGTAATTTTTACCATTCACCAAATAATAACAATTCGACGTTTGGGACTCTCAGGCCATTCTCTCTACTTACAGCATCTCTAAGCACCCTAGAGTCAGATGCTGATCCTTTCCATCCAGGCATTACCTATATAAATTGGACATCCGGAGAACACAAACCCAACACATTGGTTGCAACTTCACCCTTCCTAGTTCTATACCTTGGTTTGTCGACATCTACAACACGAACCTCTACGTAGATCCCATCCAGTGCTGTAAGATAATTCTATGAAAATATAATATATGTTACTTTTCACAGATGGTAAAAGTACATTGACCGAATGCGCTATCCGTACGGTAAACACTTAACTGAAACCACCGCCATCGATCGTCAGGGGAATTAGGAGGAATTGGCTTTGGGGCTTTAAGTAGAGCATTATGTAGGTTCAACACAGCCTTAAGTGCCTCAATGAAGTACTTGCTTATTGTTTGTCCACTCCTCAAGAAGTCAAACTTTATATGGCGATTCTTTTTGTGATGGGCAAGGGTCCACACAAATATCGCCATTTTTTCCTCTACAACCACATACCTTGAATCGGACAACCCAACGTCTCTTGCCATCATGCATAGTCGCATGAATGCATGTCTACTCATTCTTGTTGATTAAAGCAATCTTCTTCATTATTTTTAACCAAACGGTTTAAACGGCCTAACTGCGTATGGAATGGATGTGGATTTCTATTAACAACATCCCTACGTTGGACCCCTTCCATGGCGGCGTACATCATGGTCATGAAAAAGGCGCAGACATAGTTCAAAGACGTAACAACTTGTTGTAGGGCGACAAAAGCGTTCATCATTTCATCCATGTCATCTATCTCGCCTTCATTGTCCATTGTTCTACATGTATTATACAAGTCAATCAAACGGACAACATTAACACATGCATTGGCCTCTGACCAAAGAACATACCAAGGACTACAGAAATTTCATTTGAAACATAGACTAAAAAACTACAAGTTTGTTGTCTCCATTGTTTCTATATTTGGAACCATTCCTAATTTAAGAACCATTGTTCTTGCTAAGATAGTTGCCTTAGCCCATCATCTGCTAGCACGGTTCCATACTTATACATACTGCCAACTAATATATTATTGTGCATAGCCCTAGAGTACTTAAAACCAACTTCTAAAAGCAAGAAAGAGTGCTTATGACCAACCATTTAGAATCTGGAAGTTACTTTTCCGCATGTTTTAGTCTTTTGGACCTCATTTTGGTGCATTTGACAACTATAGGATATAAATCAAACTTTGCAAAAGCACACAGAATGTAGCCAAACTACAATTATTACTCTAGTCTTACCATTGCATACAAACTTGAAAATTCGATCCATTGTGCAAAACATCAAAAGGCATGAAGCCCCAAGTGAAACTTCGCAAAGTGAAAATTCAAGATTTTAACACTAGTTCATGTGATGATAGCTAACATATGAAGAAAACAGCTACCTTATATTTCCAGTTCAGATATCTCTCCCATTAAACGCTCATTCACTTTCAGTATTATTTGCCCCCCAAAATTTATCTGTAAGATATATTAGCAAGACGGAGTAATACAACCGTGAATGAGTGAAATGGCAACAGGAGCTTCAAACAAGGCAAATCCAGGTTATCGAACTGGAACAAATAATACTTACTTAGGATATTGCTAGGGCAGAATACTTGCAATCACTATTTGAGGAAAACACATAAAAACAACAAAAAAAAGAAAACACATAAAAACAATAGAAAAACCTAGCTACCTATTGCAATCAATAGGCCCTTCATAATACTTCCTTTCCTTTGTCTTTGCTAGGGCAGAATACTTACAATCTATTCTTACGTAAAAGATTAGACCCAATATCATAATTGGTGTAAAAAGAAGAAGACGGTTCGAAGGAACAAATTGCAGTAACAAAGGAAGCAAATCGAAAGGTGCAAATCGAACTCTTACCTTCAATCGTGCACAAAAGCGATGTCGGCGATGGCAAAGGTCGAGATCTGCAGTGATTTCTTGGAGATGTCAAAGGGCAATGAGGTAAGTCTACACAGCAAATATTCGAACGGTTTGCTAATACCCGGTTGACCCTAGTATTGCTAATACACCCTAGTGAGGGGTTTATCAGTCCCATGGGTTTCGTTATCCCAACCCCTTTTGCAAAAACCAAGCCGATGGGTTTGTTTATCCCATCCGAAGTCCGTAGCTGGTTAAGAAACGAGGCCTGAGGATGAAACCAAACCATGTCATAGCCTCAGTCTGAGCGGACAACCACAGTGCGCACACGTGTTATAATTTGAATCAAAACCCACATTAGCTATGTCATCCCTCATTTGAAACACTTTGATACCCCAAAGGGGTCGAAACCTTTAGGTAAATTTGAAATTTTTATACTCAACACAAATAATGTATTTTTTTAATGTGGGACTAAGTGATCTTTCACTTTCTCACATACTACATACAGAGCATATTTTGAGAATTAATTTCTCATTTAAACCTTAATAAATTTTGTCATTTCTTTTTGCAGTTTAAATCCATCACTTAGGAATACACAAACTCACTTAGATCAATCTCAAATGATCGTAGAGTCCTCCCCTCAATTTTTGAGATAAAGTCATCAAAAAATATAGATAAAAATTTATTTTTTTCAACAATTTTTCACATGAATAAAAATCAACAGAATCATGATATGAAAGACACACACAAATTCGGAGAGAGAGTAGTAGATAATTCCTTCACATGATAAGTAGTATTTGGCCTTGAACTTTTCCTTATAAAAGTCCATCAAATTTATTGATTGACCAGTGAACATGATATTTTGAACTATTCTGCCGTTTATTTAAACTAAGACAATAGGCTTCACATAACAACTTCCCCTAACACAATTCAGTTATCACTGTTGACTTCGTTTTCGCCCTAAACTCTTGTGTGGTTCAGTAAGTGTTCTAAAAAACTTAGCCTGTTCTAAAAAACTTAGCCTTCTGAATTCTTATAAAAGTGACCACATTTTATACTTACAAAGGTGACCTCTTATCTAAAAGCATTATGTTATATCTCGCTTGGTTATACCAACGCACAAGAGTCATTAAAAGCACAACTTATCCTTAACCCTCACATGCAAAACCGTTTCACCATAGGAATGGATAAGAGAGCTTGTCTTCTTAGTGTTTCAATTAATTATACGAATAATTATGTTATCTCATTGAACCTAATCTTGAAATTTTTAGTCAACGTTGGGTGTCCATTGTGTTTAATTTACACATTTAAAGGCTTTAGCCCCATTTCCTTCAATGATTTATCAACTATCTCACAGGTTTGATCCGTAGTGTTGTTCTTAAACTTTACATGGTCTATTGTGACAATTTTATTTGTGTAATGGTATTATGTTGTTGACAAATATGTCTTGACTTACCATTACACATGTTGCTATGTGATCTGTCAATCGTCGATCAACTGTGGCAAGGAATGCATATTGCAGGCACATGTTTCAACCATCTCAGAATATCTTCCACAAAATAGGAGAGCCATTCAACTTCTTTAATTGATTTATCTAAAGTAATAAACTCTTATTTTGAAAGATTTTCAAGAAATTGATGCACCACCAAAAGTGAATACATATCCAATAGTAGACTTCAAGTCTTTAATATATGAAATCCAATTATAATCATTGTACCCTTCTAGTACTGTTGGATATCTGGTGTAGTGTAGACCATGGTTATGGATATACCGTAAGTATCTTAGCACTCAGACAATATATTTTCAATGGTTAGCATTTGGATTACTCTTGTATCTACTTAATCTGCTAACCGCATAAGCTATATTTGGCATTGTACAACTCATCAAGTACATTATACTTCTTAAGATTCTTGATACTCTAGTTGGGACACATTCTCACTAGTATTCTTCACTAAGAAGAGATTCGGATCTACAGGAAGTCCTGGTCATATTTGTATCAAACTTGTTAAATTTCTCAATTATGTCATCTACATAATTCCATCTAATATTTTGGAAATTTTCACTTCCAAAATAACGTCCATAAGGCTCACGTCCTTCATGTCAAACTTTAAGTTCAACAATTTCTTTAGTAGTTTAAATAGTCTTTTTATTATTACCAACAATGAGCATGCTATTAACATATAAACACAAGATGACATAATCATTTTCAGTTTCCTTGACATATATGCATTCGTCACACTCGTTGATTCTAAAACCACTTGACATCAAGGAATCTAGAGACAAAATGAAAAGCAAGCTATAACCGTAGAGAGGAAAAAAGACAAGAAGATAGAAAAGAGAGCTTGTGCAAATTTCTCATGCCATTATTTAGGCATTTGCTTCAGACTATACAAAGATCTGACAAGCTTACAGACTTTCTTTTCTTGTCATGGAGTAGAAAATCCTTCAGGTTGCTCTATATAGATTTTTTCATCTAAATCTCTATTCAAAAAAACTGTCTTGAGATCCATTTGATGTAACTCAAGATTTCAAAAAGTTGCAATAGCAATGATCATTTGAATGGATGCTATTCTCGTGATAAGAGAATACATGTCAAAGTAGTCCATGCCTGTCTTCTACCTATACCCTTTGATACAAATCTAACCTTGTACTTGTCTATCGAAAGATTTGCTTTCATTTTTCTCTTGAAGATCCATTTGTAGTCTAGAGGCTTAAAACTTGGAGGGAGATCTATTAGCTCCCAAGTATAATTTTGCACGGTAGAATCAATTTTACTTTTACTTTTTTCTTTTTAAAGAGGATCCCCGTGAGAGTTTACAGCTTGCTTAAAACTTTGAAGCTTATTTTTTAACAAATATGTCAAATACTCAAGACAGAAAGACGTCGATATTCTAGTCCTCTTACTTCTTCTAGACTCATCATCAACTTTATATTCATTGCCTTCATTGACAACCTCATAAGTTCTTTTTGTAAAACTTGTTTCTCCATTTTCAAACTTACACCGAAATATGTGGGTCAAAGAATGAAGCATTCCGTAATTTAATAATTGTGTTTTTGTGTATATCTAGAATCTTATATTCATGTACAAGAAATCGGTACGTACTACTATTATGTTCATAACCGACAAATACACAATCAATTCTCTTAGGTCATATTTTGACATTCTTTGGCGCAGATATTGCGACCTTTGCAAACACTCCCACTTTCGCAAGAACTTGTAAAAAGACTTTCTACCTTTTTAAAGTTCGTACGAGATTTTATCAAGTTTATTTCTTGGTACCTTATTCAAGATGCAATTTGTAAAAAAATTTGATTGCTCTTACCTGTTGTTTGACAATCCAGAACTTACCAACATTGCTTTCGTCATCTTTTTTAGGGTATGATTCTTTCGCTCAGCAACTATACGAGCAAGTTACACTGGTTTGGTGAATAATTTCATATTGGGCACAAAAATTCATCAAATGATAATTTATACTCACCATCTCAGTCACCTCAACTGGACGAGCAAATGATAATTACATTGGTTTGGTGGTTGCATAGAGACTTATGACGCATTATTGGGTGGATGGTAGATCAGCTGCCAAAAATATGGAACCCATTACCCATGTCATTAGCATAATTTTCCATATTATCACGACTCTAGCATTTCAAGACTTTTAATTTTGTTCATCCTCTACCGTGTAAGAGCACTTCGAGATTTTACTTTAATGATCAAAATCATCTATTTTGTTTTGATTTACTGCTTAAGTTATCACAAAAAAATCAAACTCAATCAGATATCAGTAAATATTTGATCTAAAAGTCTAATATTTTTACTTCGAAATTTTTAATTTTTATAGCTTAAAAACTACATTTTGAAATAAAATAGTTATAGATATCTGATTGAGCTAAATTTTTTTGTTACAACTAAAAAAGTTAATCAAAACAAAATAAACGAATTTGATCATTGAAATAAAATCTCAAAATGATCCAAATGACGAAAGATTAACAAAGTTTGTTCACCCAAAATTGAACTCGTACCACTGGTGGTGGTAATAGGCATCGGTTTTACCACTGAGCTGAAATGTCCTCTTAAAATGGTTGTTATTGTAACCAAGTCCGACACTGTGTTTTGGTCACGATAGGAAATTTAGAGGTACACGAATTCACATTTCTCACTCCACTTTGAAATTTTCTACCCATAGAGTTGAAATCAAGTAAATACTTTTTCCCTTCTCCATGGTCAAACCTTAAAAGTACCAAGACCCATGAAATTATCACAAAACCTTCTAATTGATTGTGTTGCGTTCATCCACCATGTGGTGATGAGGATTCACCCCCCATTGTTCTTGGTTCAAACCATAGAGTGAGCCCCAGTTACAAGCCAGTGGATCCGAGTATTTGAACCAAGATAAGAGGTTAGAGGTGAACAAAATCGGGCCTAAAAACTTTATATCTGAATGGTGCCACTAGATGTGCATGCATCTGCTAAAATAACTCTCTACAAGTAATTTCTGGTACTGCATACACCAACACATGATCAAAGCTGTATATTACATATAGGTTTTATTCCTGCTGCATGTTGCAGAAAAAAAAAAAAAAAGAGAAGGAAGATTGTCATCCGATGCTGTGCTACTCCCAGCTACTTGCCCAGATGAACTAAAATCCTGTTGACCAAAGCCTCTTTTTTACCAGAGACAGGAAGATTGTGCGCTGTCAGGTAGTACTTCAGCTCTACCACTGTTAAATCCTTCAGCTGCAAAACATATACATATGCCATAAATGAGAGTTATGAACATCTTCTAACTTCTGAGATTTCAGAAAATTTACTTCACTTCAAACAATTCGAAGTAATTTCAATTGGTAGGCGCGTACAGGAAACATGTGTGCCGTTTGCCAATTTAATATCCTCTCCGCAATTTACAGAAAAATTTATAGAATTACATCCTCCATGTTAAGACGACCCCAACTGATTGTAAAGCCGATCCCCTTGCTCCCCAAAATATTTCCTTAATTAGCCAATCTCTCAAAACTCCACAAGGGATATTGAAATCAAATTCCCAACGAAAGAAATTAAAAACTTCAATATATCACTGAATTGAAAGGAGAAGTCGAGAACGTTGTTTTACAATTTAGTTTTTTTTTTTACCTTGTCCTTTTTGTTTATGAAAAAAATGAAATTTTGCTGTGCTTCAAATAAAAGAAACAAAGAAGAGTGTACACCCTTTATACGATGGCATAGATATAAAACGATCTCTTTTACCATTTCTTCCCAAAAATTTCATTTCTAACCTATCCTCAGATGAAAACCACATCAATGTGGATTAGGCATCCTGTTTGACATCCAACACAACCAACCTGTGCAACTATTGCCAAATTTAGTACCCATGAGCTTTCTAGAGGTAACAAATAAACAAAATGTCACCTTCCCATTGTCTGCAAGGTCGGACCAATCATAGTTTGTACACTCCTTGACAGCATTTTCAGCAATCGCTTTCCTTTTTCTGGAAGCCTCACCTAATTTACCGTTGGTCTCAAACTCGTTGCCTTCATCATAGTTTTCTCCATAGACAGACAGCTTAAACTCATCCAAAGCATTAACAACTCCCGTTCTGCCATGAATAAAGCCAACGGAGTGGACTTGTAGTTAATGGCCACTAGACACCATAGGGATTTGGACATAGAGCTTTGACCACAACATTGTGCATATAGTATCATTACCTAGCCATGCCTTCCTCATCAGGAACAGTTTCATCTTTGACTTGTGGCATCTCGTCTTCATCCAATGCTAAAGCCTGTAGCACTGCATAGTGTGTCTGCAAGGCTGCAAGTAGTTCTTTTGTCAACCTACTGAAGACAACATCTGGAGAGCACACGGTACCACTTGGAGACGCGCGTGCGCGCCCCCAGAGAGAGAGAGAGAGAACAATTTACTTAAAGCCATAGCAAGAAACGTAAGAAAGATATTCTGATGTACCAGGATTAGCGAATTGGCACACTGAAAATTTCTTTAAGTCGATACGTCGCATCAAAGCAGTAGCCTTCTTAATTTGATCGTCATTAGCTCGAGGAGTATCATTATTATCATCCGGATGGATCTGCAAGGAGCCATAAGATTCTTTAGTACCAATTGTACAATGAGAGTTATTCAAGCCCCAAAAGTTTAGTAAAAGGTCACGCCTCTTCAATGTGTCTAATGTCATCAGAATAAGGAAGATATATCATGTGCATTCCAGGCGGCTCAACCTGACCACCAGCAGTGATTATCTCATCCTGCAATTTTCATAGAGATTAGTGACATTATTCCACCTGTGACAAATGCAAAGATAAAATCGAAAGCAAAAGAGAAGCAAAACAATAATGAGGTTTGTCGTTGGTAAAAGCTTGATTAGGGTTTGTTCACTTAACCATACCACACAATAATATTTACATAAATAGGAAATAAATACAATGGCTAAAGACAAAAATACCCTTATTAATACATATTTCCTAATTCTCCCCCTCAAGCTAAAGAATAAATATCATAAAGTCTCAGTTTGTTACATAATAACTCTAAACCAGGCTTGAATAATAGTTTGGTGAACATATCACCTAACTCAACACTTGTAGACACAAATGGAGTAGTTATCACACAACCAACTAACTTCTCTCGAACTAGATGACAGTCAACTTCAATGTGCTTAATTCTCTCATGGAAGACCGGATTAGATGCAATATGACTTGTTGCTTGATTATCACAATAGAGATTCACAGGCAACTACACAATGAATTCTATCTCCTCAAAAAAACAAGCGCACCCACAAAATCTCACAAGTAGTATGAACCATGACTCTATACTCTGTTTATACACTAGACTGAGCAACAACTATTTGTTTCTTACTGTTAAGTTATATATATGTGTAGGACTGTAATTAGATTATGATTAGGTTTTATTTCTATATGTAAATAGAATTATAGATTGGTTAGAGTTATAGTAAATTTAGTCTTCTTTTTACTTGTATAAATAGAACGCATGATGAATAGAAAAAAATATTCTGGTTTTATCAAATCTAACATGGTATCAAAGCGGGACGACAAACCCTAGCCGTCACCCACCACTATCACTGCCCCAAAAATCCAAGCGCGTTACTGTTCATCACGCGTACTGTTCGCGCACGCACTGTTCAGGGGCTGCACTGTTGCAGTTTCTGCACGTTTCAGCGCAGTTTCAGCACCGTTTCAACGCGTTTCAGCACTGTTTTCGCACGTTTTGTGCTGTTTCCATACGGTTCTGCGCTGTTTCAGCATGTTTGAGTGTGTTTCCGGGGCGTTTCTGCTGTTTTTTTGGTGGTGCGATCTACAATTGCAATCTGCTGTTTTCTGAGATCTATTGTTCTTCGTCTGTGTTCTAGTTGGTTTGGTAGCTATTGTTTTTCAATTTATTGTTGGATATCCCTCCTCCGCATTGCAGTATGGTTACTACCAACCAAACCAGCGGGCCTATTGATTCTAAGTCCATCTGATGTGATTATTGCTATAACACCGGTTATACAATGAATTTTTGTTGGAAGTTACATGGTCGCTCCTCTCGTGGATGCGAGGGTGGAGTTAGTAGTCGTGGTCATGGTTCTGGACGTTCTGATCATGTTGATGATTTTTCTTAGGAAGAAATATATGCTCTCCGGCGCCTTATTTCTCAGGCTGATTCTCTATCTGCTATAGCTTCCGTTGGATCATAGATTCCGATGCTTCTGATCATATGACAGGTTGTTCCTCTGTGTTTGATTCTTACTCTACTTGTTCTGGTAAGGATAAAGTCAGAATAGCCGACGAGTCATTCTCTGCTATTTCAGGGAAATGTTTCGTTCGCTATTCTCTCTCTTTGTTTCTCTCTTCAATTTTACATATTCCAAACTTTTCCACTAATCTTTTGTCTGTTAGTAGTCTTACTCGTTTTGCAAATTGTTTCGTGACTTTTTTTCCTACTCATTGTGTTATTCAGGAACTGGATACAGAGAAAGTGATTGGCAGTGGTAAAGCACATGGTGGCCTCTATTTCTTAGACTCTGCCCCTCGTCCATCTCATTCACCCATGTCATGTGATCTAGCTCTGCAAGCAGATGTGAGTTCAGCTAATTCTATGTTACATCAGTGGCACCGTAAATTGGGTCATCCCTCTTTTGGAATTTTAGAGAAACTTTTTCCTACTTTAGTTAAACATTGTTCTTGGAATCATTTTTTTTGTGAAGCTTATGAATTTGGAAAACATAAACGTTCTTTCTATCCACCTATTAATAAAATGAGTGATTGTCCGTTTGAGGTTATCCATTCTGATATTTGGGGTCCTTCCCCTATTCCATCTCTCAAAGGTTATCGGTGGTTTGTCACATTTGTGTCACTTAGGTTTATTTACTTAAGTCCAAAGGAGAAGTCTTTTTTTGCTTTAAATCTTTTCATGCTATGGTACACACTCAGTTTGATAAGCTGATCAAAATTCTCCGTAGTGACAATGACACTGAGTATATAGATAGGAGTTTTCGAGCCTTCTTAAATGAAAATTGTATTCTTTTCCAGACAACTTGTGTTGACACTCCACAACAAAATGGAGTTGCCGAACGCAAAAATCGTCATCTTACTGAGGTTGCTCGCTCTCTTTTATTCACTATGAATGTTCCTAAATTTTTTTGCGGCGAAGCTATTTTAACTGCCACCTATCTTATAAACCGGTTACCATCCAGTGTTCTCCCCTTCAAAACCCCTTTAGAGTGTCTCCCTAGCAGCTTCCGTGTCACGACACTTCCTCCACGGGTTTTTGGTTGTGTGTGTTTTGTTCATGCTCATCATTCCTTGGGTGGCAAGTTAGGTCCTAAAGCCCACAAATGCATTTTTATTGGGTACTCTCCTACCCAGAAGGGTTACAAATGCTACGAGCCTTTCTCTAAAAAATTTTATATTTCTATGGATGTCACTTTTTGGGAATCCGAGTCCTTTTACTCTCCTTCCCTTCCATCTCTTCAAGGGGAGTCTAAGCAGGAAGAGATGTCTACCTGGTATAATCCCATTGAGGGGGAGCCATTGTTCTATAACCATAGAGACCATAATGAGGGGGAGCCTATGTCCAACCACAATGAGGGGGAGCCTATGTCTAACTACAATGAGGGGGAGCCTATATCTGCTGATGGGGCAGGAACACATGATATTGATGGTGATATGGGGGAACATATACACCGACTACAAATGGCGAACTTAAAAACATACACTAGCCGGAAGAACAAAAAATCCTCATGTATGTCCATCACAATCACCTATTCCAATTTCAGATTCCTCGAGGGACCCTTCTGGTAATGACTCTTCTCTCATTGAAACTCCCTCTATTGATTCTAACAGTGATACTATCATCTTCCAATTGCTCTTCAAAAAGGTGTTAGGTCATGTACTCAACATCCCATTTCCCAGTTTGTTTTTTATGATCGTTTATCTCCTTTGTATCATGTTTTTGTTTCGTCCCTATCTTCTATATCTATTCCATAGAAATGGGAAGATGCAGTAATGATACCTAAGTAGAAAGGAGCTATGGTGGAGGAGATGACAGCTTTAAAAAAAAATGGCACGTGGGAGCTAATATCACTTCCAGGGAGAAAGAAAGCAGTAGGATGCAAGTAGATTTTTACTGTTAAGCAGAATGCTGACGGTACAATTGAGAGATATAAAGTGCGACTTGTTGCCAAAGGTTTTACTCAAACCTATGG
>JABCMJ010028806.1:0-14228 GCA_014822125.1 Arbutus unedo | reverse complement strand
ATAATAGAAACTTTTTTGTTGTTAAAAATGGTAAGTTTTATTTATTATTTCGTGATATATTTTTATAAAGTTTCAGTTATCTTGATCAGAGCCATTGGAAATATAATAATAAAGACCGAAGTTAAAAAAATCTAAGTTTAAAAAGAAACTAAAAATAATAGAATGTTAGATTTTTAATCTTTTTTCAAATTATAGAATGTTAGATTAACGCAAAAATAATTCAATCAATTGGATTAAGCATCTCTTGATGATCAATGAAATTACCTATATAGTCTGCTATTAATTATTATAAATGTGTGGACTCAAGTGTAAAACATATTGATATTACAAGTAAAACCAATATAGATCAAATGGTAAGTTGTAAAATACATCAAAGTAAGTCCAGGGAGAGAGGGAGAGAGAGAGAGAGAGAGAGAGAGATACATTTTGTACACGAACATTGAGGGACGGAAGTATTTAAAAATTATGTATTCAAATCATTGATTTTTACAATTATAAAAAAATTAAGTTAAATCTTTAATTTTGATTAAATTTACCTTGCTCTTTGGAAACTTTTCCTAATTTCTTCGCGAAAAAAGCAAATATAAGTATGTGGGTATTTCAATTATTTAAGAAAAATGAAAGAATAAAGGCATGTGTAGTACTATACGGGAAAGTAATGTATATATATTTATTTTTTATTAAAGACAATCGATTTTGCTTTCTAATTTTTTGTACAATGTTTTATTTTGCATTTTCTCATTGGTCTCAACGAGTTGACCGAAAAAGTACAGAAATCTGAGCCAGAATTGAAAAAAGTCCAAAATGGTAAAAAAATAGTCTCTTCCAAATCGTACCTAGTCAACTTTTTTGAGCTTTTACTTTTATTTTTTTTAATTTCTTTCGTCAAGATGAATAATTAATTTAAAAATTTTAATAAAAACTTGATAAAATTTGAGGAAAAATGATTAAGTTCATACAGAATATATCTTTGTTGTATTTAACAATATGTATGAAAATATGTTTCAGATCTTAAAGGTTAAACTGAAAATGCAAAAAATTAAGATAAAATTATTATGAAACAAACTCTCTCTCTCTCTCTCTCTCTGGTTGGTAGCCTAGAAGTGGTTGTAAGTGGTATGAGTAGAAGATTTCTTTGCTTTCCATTTTTTCCTCAACGATCCAACCAAAGCAATATAAAACTGGACCAGCTTAATTACAAAACCTAACCCACCTTTATGCCATCTAATACAATATTCTCTTCAAAACTGCTCAATATATATTCTGGGTACCTACCTTCTATTGTATAGCATACTTACGGACTTACCTAAAGATCCTTAATGACGTTATACAAATCTTGAGATATAAAAGCCAGCTAGCAGTAGTACTATATTAAACTGATCAACTTATTTATTTTGGTGTTAATGTTAAGGGTGACACCGATAAACGTCTCAAAAAGTAAGGACAAAATTGACGTGTTGCGCGATTTTGTTAGGATGATTAAAGATGTTCAATTTATGCTGCATGCATAATTTTGAAGATATATAAGCTAGTATGATATTGATCAACTTGATTTATATATTTTGTGAGGTTAGAATTTCATAGTCAGTCACTATTCATTGACTCATGGAATAAGGACTGTATATGATTTTGATTCCCAACTTGTCCTTAAAATGACTTCTTTTTTTTTTTTTTTTTCCCCAAAAGGGTTTTTTGTTTTTTTTTAATGGCCGAGGTATGTAGTCAGTTTGGGTATGTCTAATCTATTGTCGACTAGTTTTTAGAATCTTGAAGTTAACAACTGGACAAATCTCCAGTGACTCAAGTATGTGGTTGGCAAGTTTCAACATTAGAATATCTTTGTTTACAGGTCATTACAATCTCCACTTGAGCTACCTCTTAGGGTTAAAAGCAAGGACGGAGTTAGGAAATTCACTACGCAGGAGCGAATATATATTCACTACTATTTTAATTTTTTTCAAAATATTTAGCAGGGGCAAGCTTATATACTTCATAGGAAATTTTTTTTTTCTATATAATAATAGAGATTTTTTTTCCTTGTAAGAGCGATTGTCCCTACTAGCCCTTTCTTGATTAAAAGGGCACTATTGTTTAGTGGGTATTTCAACAAATTGAGTAAGGTTTGTCGATCGATCCTCTTCATTTGGTCTCTAATTCAGAACATTTGCACGTAAACTCATAGCAAAAAATGATCCCCTAAATTAGATGCCAAATCAATGTGAGATTGAATATTTTTGTATGTTTTTATGTAAAATTGTCATCGACTTTTATATAAATACATGCATTCAAAGTGAATTTACAGAGTGAGAGGCCTGTATTTTAGTATTTGTTCTTGTTTTAAAACCTTTTTTAGCACCAAAAAAAAACTTATTAGAGAAGGGCTTAGGTTCAATTGCATCACAACCAAAAATATATATCCCAATTAAGTGCAAACCAAGACCCACCAAAATGTTGGCAAGGTTCCGACGCAATACTCACACCTAAATATACACCAAACATAAAACATGACATATGATCCAAATTTTAAAAAAAAATTATTATTATTTTGTGGGCCTGTGGCATGTCATTATTTGCATGGAGAAGCCTATATTACTATAACATCGAAAAACAATAGTTACATAAAAATTGGATATGAAAAAAATGCTTAATTAAAACAAAAAAAAATGCATAACGAATACCAAAATAATGAGTACGTATATAACCAAAAAAAACAGCGTAACTATTTTTGGAGTTTGTCATATAATCTTGTTCGTAACTTCAACTAAAAAAAATCCATAACTAGTACCATAAAAATGCGTATATACGCATGCCCTTCTCCAAAATTATGCATACCATACATTTCTAAAGTACATCCCTGTGCAATTAACTAAAAAAATGCATAGCAAATACAAAAAACAGACGTAACATGCACTAAAAAATGTGTAACATTTCTATGGTACACCCTATTGTACCATAGTTTTTTCCATATGCTAATTAGTTTGTTAATCAAAAGTCTTTTCATCTGAATTTCTCTAAAATAAGCAAAAACATGTTGGTAATGGATGAAGAAAATTACATGAGGTCCACATGTAAACTGCAAATTTGTAGCAAATTGTATTTTGGTTTGATCTCTAATTTACTTGGTCCTGTCCTACCTACATGTAAGAAATTACTTCAACGTCTCTCTCTCTCTCTCTCTCTCTCTCTCTCTCTATATATATATATATATATATATATATCTCCAAGTCTAATATTTATTTTCACCGAGATTAATGGGACCTTCATTTCAATTCAATCCTATCAAATGCTCATTGTATAGTATCTGACATTTTGGCATAATATTTCAAATCAATTATGTAACACCGTAACAGCAATCGCTGTTATTGAATTTTTAAAAAGTAAAAAGTAATTTATAAATATTTATTATAATAATTTATTCGTCAAAAATATCACAAAAATACTACTGTCACATAATACATCAGGGAGTACGTACTAATTTTGCGTTTGAAGGATGTAGAAGGATTTAATTCTAACTGAGACACTGCAAACACAATAAATAGTGCTTACACTAAACAATGAGTGCTCTTCTGCACTTGATTAAGCAGTCCTTTTTGGACTATTTCCATTGGGCTTTTGGCCCCTTTCGTATTTCTTTTAGAAAAAAAAAGTTTAGAAATACAAATACTTCGTGCAGATTCGGATATAAATGTGTTCGGAATTATAGTTTACATGATTACAAAAGATTTTACATGCATCTGATAATTCTGAATACATCTATTTCTGGATGTGTATGTAACATCTCTATTCTCTTGATCTTTCTTTTATTTGGGTGAAAAGAAACATTGGTATTAGATATTGGTTATGTATGTTTCTTCTGTATTTGAATATGAAGGGTAATTGGAATTAATAAATCAAGATTCTTAGTCTACTTGATCCTGAACCGGATTTTCTGCGTAAACTTGGTGTTCCATAGACAAAATTTAACACCTAAGTCAACCCAATATGACAAATCTGATTTGCTTCTTGATATTTTTATAATTTCTTTGGAGTAAATTAAGAGGGTGTTTGGCCGCCTCATTTTTGCCTTTGCCAACTCAAAAGTAGCTCTCACCTTTCTTTCTCCATTCTCATTTTGCATTTTCCTAAAAATTCTAGCCATCTATTCCATCTATACCCTTGAGCGACTTTGCTGCTCCTGCTCACTGCTTGTTGTAGATCTCCATTTTTTGTTCAATTGCAAATAAAACCCTATCTTCTCCGGATGAGAAGAAAATGATGCAGTTCAAATGTAATCAATTAGTGTTGGGAATGTGTGAATTTCATAAAATATGTTTGGAAACGTGTCAATTATTTTTTCTAAAAATTGATACCGAGCGGAAGAAGCAAAAATTAAGCATATATACAATTACAATTTTAAATAAATCTCATACAAAGATCAAATAATATTTTTTAAAAAAAAGTTTTCAAAAAAATAGACGGGTCCTTTTCCAAAATATTTTTCAATTATAATTTTAAATAAATTACAAGTCTTCAATTTGACCAAGGGCAAATTAGTAAAAAATAATTCATAATTCATTTTCATTATTTTTCTTCCAAACACTATTACTTCTACAAAATGCATTCTGCACATTTCTTCCAAACACTCCTTTTAAATTCAAAACTCATTCTGGTCATAATCCAAAAATGCAAAAAGCCAAAAAGTAAAAAATGAAAAACTAAAAAGTAGGCTCCCAAACACCCCCTAAACTCGGGTTGATAAACTATTAGAGCTTGAGTTTGAGTTCGAGTTCGTATTCGACTCATTAAGAGTTTATTCGAGAATAGCTAGCTTATTATGTTGACAAACTAAGCTTGAACATTTTTTTTAAGCTCGTTAAGTTTTAAGACTAAAGCGTGAACAAGTTACTATTGGGCTCGTTCAATTGATGATGTATAAAAAATTCAAGTTACTCAAAATCGACTCGTGATTAGTTCAATTAAATTTTTTTGAATTCAGCTTGTTCGTCCGACAATGAAATCAAACCTAAACATATTTTTTAAGATTTAAAGATAAGAATGAACAATTCATTAATTAGCTCATTTGTTAGGGTGTGTTTAATTATGTCATCAAAGTGTCTCCCTTTGACATAAATAAATGAAAGGTAAATGCACTTACCTTCCTTAAGGTTTCAAATAAATACAGGGACCTCTCTTGAAAGTTTCAAATAAAATTAATGATCTTTCCTTCCCTTTTTTTTTTAAAGTATTCGATCTTTGTCTCCCTCGAATTAACTTTCATCAATTATGGATAAAATTTGTTGATATTAGTAGGGTAGTTTTATAAATTCCGAAAATGTCTCCCAATTGTCTATAAAAAACACCATTAACGTACCCTCTCCTTTCTCAATGCACACAGAATCCCTCTCCCTACTCAACTCACATTAAGGTATGAAAATTGTTTTTCTTCTATAAATGCGTTCATTGGTTTTTTAAAATAGATATTATATATATTAAAAAGAAAATAGACTCACAAAAATAAATGATTCATTGCGCAAATTAATTTATAGCATGTTCTCTCATTACAAAACTTTATGTTATTAATAATATAGATTAAAAGTACAAACATCATATCCAAAAGCTAAAAAATTTACTAAAGACAAAAAATAAGTCAAAATAGACTCTATTTTTAGATTTTTTGATTTTTTTAAAATTTAATTTAAATTTTTTTAATCTTTTTGACAGAAATTTGATGCAAAATAAATTACAAAAAAATAAATAAGAGCAAAAAATAATCCAAAAAAAATTAGTTACTCTTTTTATGTCTTTATTCAATTTGTTTTTGTATTTATTGATTTTGTATCTAATTTTTGTGAATTATTAGTTTATCTTGATGAAATAAATCTAAAAATTAAAAAATTATGTCCAATTATTTTTTAAAAATTCACTAAAAAGGAAAAATAATCAAAATGGACAGACATTTTGGATTATTTTTAATTTTTTTACTCTTTTGAAACATCTCAGTGAAATGAAACAATAATTCAGAAATATCTCGTCTAATTTTGTTCTAATTTTGTAATCAGCTCAATTGACTCGTGATCGGCTCAGTTAAATCTTATTTAAAATTAGGTCGTCCGACAATGAAATCAAACCTAAACATATTATTTAAGATTCAGTAAGATTTAAAAATAAGAATGAACAATTCATTAATTAGCTCATTTCTTAGGGTGTGTTTAATTGTGTCACCAAAGTGTCTGCCTTTGACATAAATAAATGAATTAAGTAAATAAGGTGTTTAATTACCACGTTTAAATATGTCCTGATGGGCATTCATTTGATTGGGCCTTTGGCCTTTCTGTAAATGGTTCTGCTAAAACGTGTGACTACTTCATTGGATATTTTTGGTTACAAGGATTTTTTTTTTTAATATTTCCAAACATTTTTTAGTATTTTTTTTGGACATTCGTGTCCTTTTGTTTGGCGCAGCATCTGCTTCCATTATATAGGACAAAAGCAATTTAAATAAACTGAAAAGATTGAAAATACAATAATATTTTTTAATTTGATACTTTTTGACTATCTTGCCAATGAAATCATATTTAACTTCATTTAAGCTACAAGAAAATGAAACAAATCAATCTCTAGATGATCAACGAAATAATTACCTAGTTTGATGTGAATTACGGTTCATGATTTTGACGGTAATTTTTATATTCTTTCATTTTTTAATATATCTCTCAATTACGTGTGAGGTATGAATCTCTATTACGTGGTTTGTTTGCATCAAGAACTAATGTCTATGCCTGGCTAAATAATTAATATTGCTCGGCTTATGTAACACTCCGCTTTTCAGTAGTGTTAAAATATTCAATCCTCAAATATACACAAATCAATTCTAAAAATACACAAATGATGACCCTAAAACTAGGAAAAAAAAATTGTACAACAATGATCTCTCTCTAAATATCATAAATCAAATATTTCAATTCAAATCCCACTAAATCTACTCTAATACCTGAAAAAAATATTAAACTGCGGGCATCATACTATACAACATGAATAACTAAGGACTTGAATAAAATAGGATCAATAAACGAAGATCACAGGTCAAAGTGAAATAATTTTCAACAATATTCATAAATCAGACCTCGTATCGACCCGTCTAATATACTGTACTGTGATTTGATAAACATAATGCTACTACATAATTCAACAATAATTTTTAAGATGATCAAAAAGTACAAATATTTAATATGAATAAAATACTCTAGAAATTGAAAGCGTATAGTAAATTTCCAGTTTATTTTAAATCAAAATCGTAGCCGCTGAATATCTGCATTTTTGTGTTAAAAATGACATCTTAAGATTACACCTTAATCGGACACCGTCAAATACATTATCGAAAAATCAGATAGTTGGAGGTTTTTGATAGAAATACTTTGAAAAGTTCTCTGGTTTGATCGCTTCTGCTGAAGAAATAGAAATGACAAGGCAGTATTTATAGGTATAATGGCTAGAAACAATAGAATAAAGATGGAGAAATCAAAAAAATACTAAAAAGGAAGGGGGAGGTAGTTGGATGAGGAATACATTAGTTTACAATTAATGATTTTTTTTAATATTTCCAACTGTTTGTTTAAACAATTTTTTAGTATTTGTTTTATGGACATTTGTGTCCATTTGTTTGGCAGAGCATCTGCTTTCGATATAGGACAAAAGAAATTTAAATGAAAATACAAAAATAAGTTTCATTTTGATACTTTTTGACTATCTTGCCAACGAAATCATATTTAACGTCATTTAAGATACAGGAAAACGAAACAAATCAATCTCTAGATTAAGAACTCTCTAGATGATTAACGAAATAATTACCTAGTTTGATGTGAATTAGGGTTTTCGATTTTTACGGTAATTTTCATATTCTTCGGTTTTCGATTATATGTCTCAATCACGTGGTAGGTATGATCTCTATTACGTGGTTTAGTTGCATTAGAAACTAATGTTTCTGATCGGCTCAGTAAGTAATATTGCTTGGCTTATAATGGACTTGTTCTAGTGAAAAGATATTTTCTTTCTACAAGAAAAAAAAAAATTGTTCATTAGAACTCATCCCGATTTTGCTTTTATGGAGCATTCAAGATTTTACTTGCCAAACAAAGAACACTCATGTTATCAATCCAAAGTGTCATTACATGCGATTAAGTTTTGATTGATGTATTGTTATTGAATTTTATTTTAATTAATTATCTAAATTAATTCGTTATGTGATTATGTAAGATAAATAAATAAAAAATATAAGAAAACATAACATAGAGCTATACATAGAAAATCCCAATGTGGAGAAAAAATCAGGGGAGAAAAAAATATTATACTTAAATCACAAAATAACAGAGTTTCTACGATTTTACTTGCCAAACAAAGAACACTCGTGTTATCAATCCGAAGCGTCATTAAATGGGAGTAATTTAATCTGGCATATAAGAGGGAAAAAGTTGAAAGATCACAAGCGATAATGTGATGATTGACTTACTGTTATCCGATTTTATTCTGATTAATTATCTAAATTACTTTGTGATTTAATCTATGTGGTTACGTAAGATAAATAAATAATAACGCAAGAAAGCATAACATAAATATATGTGGAAAATCCCAAGGCGAAAAAAAAGTTTTCCGAGGAAACAAAGCACTATATATGCTCCAATGGAAGAACAACAAAGTTCTTCTTTTATGTTGATTTAGAAACTCTTTGCCGACTCCTCATATACTGCTCTAATAGATACTCCTTCAAGATTTGACTCCTCAAACTCTAAGATCTATCTTCAAGAATCCTTCTTAGATCATCCTTCTTAGATCATCCTCCAAGATGTTTCTGAACTCCTTCAGAAAACTTTGCAAAACTTAGAAAGATTTTGAATGTTGAGTGCTACTAAATCATTGAATTGATTCTAAAATCATAAGCAAAAATGTATCACTTTCACTGAATATTCTGGTGGCTCACGGATTGAATCTCTAAAATAGCTGTAATAACCCAAGGTTCTTTTAAAATAATAAAAGTAGAATTTAATTTTTATTAAACGATTAATCTATCTTTATACATGGACGGTTGAGGGGGTGTTGCGTTGGGGCATGTTACACAATATAACTTTTTCCTTTCTTCTCCTTAATTTCCTTTAGGTTTAGGGTTCGGTTCTTAATTGAACCGATAATCTCCTTAATTTCCCCAAAACTGCTTCGATAACAAAATGGGAGAGAAAAAATATTCCATAGTCAAACCATTCGATTTAGAAAATACCCGAACTGAACCGATCCGTAATCAAAATCGAAAAAAATTGATAAATAACAAAATATGTACAAAAAACAGCATCCTAATAGATGAACGATCACCGATTGCAACTGGAGAGTGGAGAATCAGGTCTTCCAACTACCAAATTCCAATTGCTCAAACCACATTGTGCTGCTTATATTTAGGTTTAGAGTTAAGAATTACACACACACACACACACACACACACACACACACACACACACAATAGGCTTCTACTGTGGTCTGCCTTAGAATGTTTAAATATGGACTTTTAATCTACACCATTGGATCAGATCTGATGGCTGGTGTTGGTTCACCTAAAACGCGGGTCAAATTATTATACGGGTCACGAGTCAACAGGTTAAAAAAAGGATCCGGGTATACTAATATCAGTATAATGTTCTGATCTTTTCCCTCTCTTTCTCCCCGATCTAGGTCAGTCGACTCTCCCCGCTCCTCCCTCTCGCCGGCGATAGCTCCCCCTCATCGGAGAAGACTGGTGAGAGTAGTATCAATCTCGTCTCTCTCTTAGATTGGTCTGTATCATTTGCCTCTCTTTCCCCGCTTCGCCCTTTCACCTGCAAACTCTCCCTCTCATCGGCGGATATCGACTACCTCTCAATCGGACGGACCCCGCACCATTCTCAATCTCCATTTTCGATTAAAGTTATTTTTTTTATTCACAAATTAGGCATTTTCGACTGGTGAGACGAAGAGTTTACCGGCGAAAGGGCGGAGCAGGGAGAGAGAGGCGGACTGATACAGACCAATCTAAGAGGGAGATGGGACTGATACAGCTCTCATCAGTCTTCTCCGGTGAGGGGGAGTTATCGCCAGCGAGAGGGAGGAGCGGGGAGAGTCGACTGACCTAGATCGGGGAGAGAGAGAGAGAAGATCAGAACGTTATACTGATATCAGTATACCCGGATTCCTTTTTTAATCTATTGACGCGTAACCCGTATAACAATTTGACCGGCATTTTAAGTGAACCAACACCAGCCATTAGATACCCAATGGTTTAGATTAAAAGTCCACATTTAAACATTCTAAGGGAGACCACAGCAAAAACCTACTGTGTGTGTGTGTGTGTGTGTGTGTAAGTATAAGTATAAAAAGACGTTTTAATTTTGGTTGGGTTCGGAGATCTGTTCAGTTCGGGAACTGGTTCAATTATTGGTTTAAACCATAACCTAACCAAACCCAAATGGGTATTCATCCGTTCCTACCATATCTATACTTACAGGGGGAAAATAGTTACAGTTCAGAAAAATTAAATGGTTCGATTCAGGTAACTATCAGTTTGGTTAAAATTGTTATCCCTAGTTATATTAAGTAATGTATTGTGTATCTGTAATTAAGCTGTTGGACTATTATAATAGATGTTGTTGATATTTATGGAAATGTTGAGTACGTCTAGATACAACTGTTGTGCTACCCAAATTTTGGTGAATTGATCAGAAACTATAAATTTGGAAAAATCTAGTATAAACGTTAGGGATAATTATTCGAATGACACTTGGATAAGTAAATGAAGGATGTCTGGTGTGCATTGTAATTAGTACCATGTGTAGAGACACCTAAATGTATGTAACGAAATATAAAATTAGTTTGGGTAACCCCGTTATGACGAGTTGGTTATTGGGGGTCGATGACCAGTCCCAACTTAGTACATTGTTACGGCGCTAGGCAGATTAGAGTTTAAATTTGAACTTCTTCTCTTCTTTGATGGATTTGTATAGTGGAGAAGTTGCGGGTATTAATTCTCAGGGAAACAAGTTACGGTTTGAATCTTAACAATGTATTTTGCACAATTGAGGTGTTTAGGACGCCAAACATTGATCATTCAGATTTGTGGATTGTTATTTAAGAAATAAAATGCTAACATAAGAAATTATTAAATAAAGAGAATGTATGATTTTTTGATTTCTTTCATTTATAACTTAGACATCAGATATCTTCTTTCTATTACTCAATCATGAACAAAGTCAAATGTTCTTGACTGAAAAATATATCTATGAAAATCAATTTGAATCAATAAACGTGTTTTTAGATCAGTTTGAGTTTAATAATAAGAGGTCCAAAATACGGAGGATATTGACTCAAATATTAGATATATCAAAACTTGATGGCGGTATCTAATCAAAAGAATAACACTCCATTTTTGTTTCAAAAAATGAAAACTCGAATCGATCCATTAACAATCTTGAAATTCATTTGAAACTAAGGATGTGTTTTATAATGAGTTTGTTTTGAGACAAGTAGTCTAAATATAAAGGATATCGACCCAAGTATTGGATGTAGCAAAAGAACTTTGTGCACACCCAATCAAGGACTTGACACTTCATTTTCGTTTCAAAAGAAGAAATAATGATCATTCTCCAACAAGCTTTAAAAACCTTAATCGAATATATCAAATTTGCCTAAGTCATATAATGAAAATCATCCCAAGACCAAATTTAAGAACTTAGCCTACCATGAATATGAAGATAAGAAGCATGGAAGACATTGATATAACTTACAATGAAAATAGAAATATACTTACAATACTTCAATACTCAAAACCTTGAAAGAAAACTACAATAAGAAATAAAGCAAAATTAGAAGGAACTATCTCTACTCCTACTAATACTTCCTAACTATTACTTCCTAGATCTAATAATTGTTTGTGAAATTGTATATCTCTCATTACATCAAATGTCCTATTTATAGAGCTATCCTCTAAGTTCTAAAGCAAAAATATCTTGATCAATCATTCCTTAGCCTCTAAATTTTGTTGAAAAGACAACCTCAATAATTATTTGGCTCTTTGATTTGTGTGAAGTAACATTGGTTGATTAGCCCTTATGGTGATGGAGATATTTTTCTTGGAAAGTGATTCAAAAAGTGGCTAAAAAGATAAAAAAAAATAGCTTGAAAAGTCAACAAACGTGATTGATTTTTGAATAGAACATCCAAAACATCCAAATATTTTTCTCCTTTGTTTTAGAATTCTTCAATTTGCCCTTCAAACATCCAAATGTTAGTAGAAAACATTCAGATGCTTCTTCAGGATTTTTTTTTTTTTTTATAATCAGAACAACCAGATGTTTCTTCAAGATGTTTTTTTTTTTTGGATTTCTAACTTGGCATTTGAACATAGAACATCATGATGGATGTTTTTCCTTTCTGTATTTCTAGCTTTTCGTTTTCAACATAGAATATCTAGATGTTTTGTGGCAATCATTCGGATGTTTTCCTTCTCTATATTTTTGGCCTTTGGCATGGTTTCTTTCAAACATCCAGATGTTTTTAGTAATCATCCGGATCTTCTTGCTCTCTGGACACTTGGGTTTTCCTTGGTCAGACATATCATCTGGATGTTTTAGCTCAAGTCATCAACTTTGACAATAACACTCATTGGCTTCTTTGGATACTTTTTTTCTTCCTTCACGAGCTTCAATCGTGTCAACACTTTACTCCGACCTCATGATAACTTCATAAATCATTTGGGTGTCATGAAGACTTCTTGAAATATTTTTTTAATATATTTTTCCCGCAACAACAAGAAACATACCTTACTTGTAATATTAATCAAAAATTTAAAATTAAGCATGTATGCAAGTCTAAAACTAATCCGCTGAGCTATAAGATATGCAAATTTGTGTGCTCATTAGTCGATCCGTGTTTGTTTGTTGTTACATTAAAAGACCTACAATAGGAGCTATTGGAGACGGTTGATGGTGGCTTTGGGAACGTTTGCAAGGGCAGCTCCAGACCCCGAGGGAGTGATGACTAGTGTCTTGAGCGTCCTTGAACTAGTAAGGAAAAATAGTTAAGGTTCTTTTGTACTTGACCTGGTAACACCATGTTCAATGGGATATAGATAGAGTAAAGTAGTTATTTACTCGAGTTGACGGTATAAGGCATCTTCCTTGTCGGGTTATTAGTTTCAAGTTGGGTACATAATTTTTGGACTATAAGCCTAGCATAGGTAAGGTTTGGTCAATATTAACTGAGAGCCTTATGTTAGAGTCGATGGGTAAGATTCAAATTCCCTAGATAGTGAATCCCACAAAGTTAAATGGAAGAATTCATAATAGACCTATGTTTTAACTCCGTTGTTCAGTTTATTTTTTCGTTGTTATTTACTCTGTTTATATATCCTGTTATACATGCTTTTTTCAGTTTAGTTTTTGGGCATATTTTTTTATTGACTTTCATTACTCATGGAGAAATTTTGCTGCTTTTGACATTTCATGCCAAATGAAGAAAAACAGACGAAAGTTCCGCCCGAGCATAAAGAGTCAGGCATTCCAGGAGACAATTACAGCATGTGGTTACCTTATCCCTAAAAGCTTTGTTATTATATTTTTTTAATTCATATTGTAAACCCAAAGAGATATTTTTCTCATTTCGTACATAAAACTGCTACAATATTTTATTTCCTTTTAATAAAATGTTGAATTTAATTTTAATTCATGTTTTATTGAATAAATTGGATTAAAAAAGATTTAATTAATGTTATGAGAAATCAGGGAGTTACAACAGCTCTAGGTGAGGTGGTCTTGCTTCTGAACGCACAACCTTCTTTTATATAATTTTTTTTCAAAATTTTTTAGCTCGGTTGAGCGCCAAACCAAATATCACTACAGGAAAAAACACTTTTTGTGACGAAGAAATTAGTCACTAAAAGGCCGTATTTAGTCACCAAAAGTCAACCGTGACCAAATATATTTTGGTCACCTAACCCTGGTCACAGAAAGGTATTTGTGACCAAAAAATATTCGGTCACAAAAACATATCATTTAGTGACTAAAATGTGGTCATTGAATGTTCTTTTCAGTGACCAAATTGATTCGTCACTTATAGTTGGTGGTCACTAAAAGTTTTTTTAGTGACCAAAAATTAGTCGCGATTGGTATCTTACAGTGACTAACGAAGTTAAACACAAAAACATTTGGTCACTAAAAATAATTTTCAGTGACCAGATA
>JABCMJ010028803.1:0-14660 GCA_014822125.1 Arbutus unedo | reverse complement strand
TCCATCTCCCGGACGCCGGCCTCATAGCTAGCACTACAGTCTGGCTAGGGTGTCACAGATGTTATTTAAAATTAGTTCATGATATTTGAATCTTAAAGCCATGACATTTACATGTTATGAGTGTTTATCTTGATATTTAAATTTTATACATTTGTAAATATTTTTCTTATGCTGCTAGAACGAATTTAAAGTTATTTTAAAGGGTTGATATGTAATCATCTTGCCAGAGAGAATGATTGGACCTCAAATGATCAAATGTGCAATGAAAATGTAATTTTCGTGAAAACATTAATTTCTTTCTGGTCCTTCTTTATTGTAATTGCCCTCCTCAATATCAACATATGAAAAAAAAAAAAAATCTGAAAACATGAATTTGTGAAGTTAATGTCGGCAAGCTGCAATTGGGTTGGATCTGTTGAATCGAAGAAGGTTATTTCACTATCACTCTCCAGCTAACTAGCATGGCGGGCTATTAATTCGCCAATCATTGCCAATAATTGGTTACCCATCACATGATTCTGACTACTTGATCCTAAATTGAGTTGCTACGGTTACCGACAAAGTGTACAAAATATTAACTACATACTTCCAATTGTATGGATCCCAGTTGATATTTGAGGTACCACAATAGGAATGGATTCCACCGGTGGTATTCATTTCTATTGTGGTTGTTCAATAAATTCTTTGCTACCCTTTTTTTTCTTTACTAAATTCTTCGATACCCTTAATGTTACATACTTTTTAATTTGACGGCCCTTAATCTTAAAGATTGTGTCTAGTGACAGTATGATATCAATTGAAGAACTTACTCTCCAACTTTTATAGGATTTATCGAGAAAGAACTAATTATCGTCAACTCCTCTGATACACAGTCTTAACAATAGAATATCAACATAGATAAATCTCTAGTCCTAAGGGATGAGTTTGAATACTCTCATGTGAACCCTCTCATATGAAGTGCAAATATTTGACAACCATATCAACGGTTGAGATCACACTCATTAAAGGCTCTCGCAACATACTCGTAATTTTGCCTAGAGGAAAAAGAAAAAAACTTTCCAAGAATTCATCTGAGCATGGCGTGCTTTGCTCATGTAATTCACTTTAGTTCATTCACGGTGTTAAATTAGGCACATCATACTTCGTTAACATAAAAACATATAAACTATATGAGTATAAGTCTATTTTGTCTAAAAATTAGAGTAAATTGAGAAAAATATAAGGGGTTCTCAGTCAAAAGTCGAAATTGAAAGACTTATTATTTAATTAATCCATCTAATACTAATTCACAGACGGAAGTCCTTTTGACATGCATTTCCAAAAATGCTCTTGCGCGAAATACATAACATTATCAAATAACATATATCAACACATAGGCTCTGTCCAGTTGCCAAAAAAGGATGGAAAAGTTAATTTTTTTGTAACTTTTTTGGTGTTCAGTTACTAAGAAAAAGGAAAATTTTAATTTGGATTTTTTATTCAAATACAAATCAGCTTGATTTAGAATATATATAATGACTGTGAGTATTTGATTTAATGAGAGTGCAGTCTTAACTGTTGATTTTCAAAAGCCGATGATGATGTGAGTTTATTGGAAGAGGTGGGCACATTTTGTGTTAATTGATCTCATGCCTTTTAAAGGTTATTACACAAACATACCTCCACTATGTTTTCTTCAACCTTTTCTGCAATTTAGATCTTATTCTTTGGGAATGGAGGTTACCAAATTAATTCAATAGTCCTGGCCTAATATAAAGTTGTGGTCTCTGGGAGTGGAGGACACAGGGGATAGCAACGGGACATATCAGGGATGCTTTTCTACTATTTTTCTCTAATTTCA
Organism: Arbutus unedo; assembly: GCA_014822125.1. Taxonomy (NCBI): domain Eukaryota; kingdom Viridiplantae; phylum Streptophyta; class Magnoliopsida; order Ericales; family Ericaceae; genus Arbutus; species Arbutus unedo. The sequence continues at coordinate 12,820 of JABCMJ010028803.1, read as the reverse complement.
GAATTTGATAACTATCTCTATTTCCGCCTCTTTTTCTGAACGAGGAATCACCTTCACTCTTCATTCCCATCCCACCTCGTATTTAATTTATAAGGAATAATTAAAGGCATAACTAACAAATAATTTGTATGTATCCATAAACGGGACATGAATTGCATCAGAGGTATATTGACCTGCCTTTGATTGCAACTCCCATTTTTCTTCCTTAATTTATGACCCTAGATCCGGTTTCAGTCTAAAAAGTCTTGAAACTCCAATCCAATCAAGTTAGGTAACGAAGTGGAGCGAATCAGGCAAAGTGAAACTATCATCTCTATAAGGACATAAAGTTAGTGGCATTTACTAATTTAGGGCATGTAATTGAAATTTTTTCCACTATTCTCCTAATAACAGTATTTGTTGTCCCTAGGTTTTCATGAAAACGGAATCTTTGTTTTCCGATTAGAATCAGCAATTTTAAATATACCAATTGGAATTGGAATATCACCACATTTTGCAACTAATTCCAAAATTTTCCTTGGAATCGATTCCTATCCTAATGTGTATGGTGTAGAGTGGAATATTCCAATGAATGATTGAAACTTATTCTTCAATTGAATTAAAATTTAAATGTAAAATCGCATAACCGGAAATCAAACAACAATAGAAAGCAATTATTTCTCTTTACGTAAATGTCTTTGGAAGGAAAGATTCTTCGAGTAGGAAAGACACAATTAAAAAGACTACTGGAATAAAAAAAGGATTATTGAAAAGCAAGAAAAATTGCTAAAAACAGCTCAATGAACCATCAATTGGGTTAAAACAAAGTGTTGGAATGTGTAGAAATATGTGAAATTTCATTAATAAAACAAATATAAAAACGAAAATGATACTGCAAGGAGATTCTCCAGAATCTTGGGGGGTTCTTAGTGGACGGTACTAAGCAAAAGGACAATGATAGTGGGATGCAGATAACAAAAGGCGCACCTGTCTTTTCAATACTTACGGAGTGGTGCTGTTTGATTCTCGTAAACAAGAGTGCTACACACACATTATTTTTACATATCACTTAAAACTATGTCATTTTGTTTTGAGAAAGATTCAAATGTGTTTTGAGCGATGTGAGTCAAAAATAAATATGATTTTTTCTCAATACAAAACGACATAGTTTTAAATGATGTGTAAAAGTGATGTGCAAAAATAATGTGTTTGTAGCATTTTTGTCTCGCGAACCACCTCCCTGCACTTCAAATTTAGGGTAAAATGCACTAAACTCCCCTGAGGTTTGTAATAAATACAGAGACTTCTTTTGAAGTTTTAAAAAATATAATAATCTCCTCTGATTTTGAAACTATTAGACTATTATCTCATTGCCGTTAGTTTTTTATTAACACTGCTAGTTTTTATTTGTAAGAGACTAAAATGGCCCTCTTAAGATGCCCCATCTTTAAGTCCTTTTTCCTCTTTTTTTAATATATTCAATCTATTTATGTGTGGATTGAAATATATATTCTATAATTATTATATATACGAATGTATGTTGCGTAAAACAATTTTTAAAATTAAAATTTTGAATGTTTAAATAAAATTAGGCTTGAGTATGTTTTTATCAAGTCTGTAAAAATAAATATACATCTAATATATTAATAATTATATTTTTTTACAAAAATTATTTTAATTTATCACTTAATGCATATCGTTAAATTTGCATTCCTTATGTATATTTTACCTAATAAAAACACATATATATTTTTAGCTTATCTAATAAAAAAAATTATGACTTTTAATTTAACTTATTATTTTTTATGTTTTAATATTTTTCTATTCTAAGTTTAAATACTGAAATTAAAAATTAAATTTGAGTTATATTAGTTAATCTTTAAAATTACTTACATTTTAGTAAACATTATTTAGTTTTAGAAAATACATATAGATCATAACTTCTCATATCAAGAAAAAAAATTCTTATGTAATTTATTTTTTTCTCCAGTTATAGATATGTCATCTATAACCGAAAGCATCCTTAGGGTTAGAAACAAAACATATCATTGTGAAGCAAATATCATCTTTGGAGTCACAATTAATGACATAAAGTTAGTGGCATTTACTAATTTAGGGTATGTAATTGAACTAACATCTCTAGGAGGATATGTAATTGAAATTTCTTCCACTATCATTAATTGAATAAAGGCAAAAAGATTAATCTAGTTAGGTTAGGCCAAATAATAATGTACGTGTACCTTCCGTCAATAAAAATACATGTAACAACTAATAAAATAATGAACCATGTAAGACATAGAGTTAAAACAAAAAATTAAAGTTTGAATAGAAAAAAAAATTTCATAGATCGAACACAAAAAAAAAAAAAAACTGACTAACATAACTAAATTTTAATTTTGAATTTAAGTATTTAAAGCTCGAATAAAAAAATAAAATATTAAAAAATTATAAGTTAAATTAAAAGTCATAGCATATTTTTAATAAGATAGACTAAAAATTTATATGTGTTTTTATTAGGTATAATATACATATACAATGCAAACTTAAAAATATGTATTAAGTGACAAATTAAAATATATTTTATAAAAAACAATTATTAACATATAAGATGGCTATTTATTTGTATAAACTCAACAAAAGTATAACTTAAGTCTAATTTTATTTAAATATTTAAAATTTTAATTAAAAAATTATTTTACGTTATATACGTACATTCGTATATATAATTATAAAATGTATATTTCAATCCACACATCAATATATTTAAAAAATAGGTAAAAAGACTTAAGAGATGACATCTTAAGAGGGCTATTTTATTATTTTACAAATAAAAGCTAACTGTGTTAATAGAAAACCAACGGTAGAAGGGTAATTGTCTAATAGTTTCAAAAACAGAGAATGTTGTTGTATTTTCCAAAATCTCAGGGGATGTTTGTGCATTTGTCAGAAATCTCAAGAGAGGTCAGTGCATTTTACCCTCGAATCTAAAATTGGAAATAAAGGGTTTCCCTGGTGATCAAAGTTTAAGATTTGTAGGTATGTTTCCACTTAGATTTCAATTGCTATAAATTCTTATAGAGTTAGTTTATACAGGACAATAGTTTTAGTTTTAAATCGGCCCTCCGCAAATGGACGATGTAATTAGTTCCCAATAACTTGTTAAAGTGAAATTAAAAATAATTTTAAACCTAACCAGATACCTCAACTATAAAAAAAAAAAAAAAAAATCAAGGTACTAGCGCATATGGTATCCTAAAATAGATAGGAACTTTATGATTTGTTTTCTAAACAAAAGGAAGGATGTGTAATATGAACGAAGAGTGACGACAAAATGACGATATTCTTTACAAATTATTTGATAGGATTGTGATGTTGTGATATGGTGTTATTAATTTGACGTATCATATCAATTGCAAGCAGTGGCGAATTGATAAGTACACTACAAAGAGCACTCATTAAGGCCCAATTTAGCCTAATTTATTTATTTATTTATCTTTATTCTTTTGTTTTTTTTTTGCATTTATTGTTTTGACTTTAATATTTTGTAGTTTATTAGTTCGTCTTAATAAAAAAAATTTAAAAAATATAAAATTATGTCCAAAAGTTAAAAAAATGTCACTAAAGGCGATAAATAAGCTAAAAAATCTCTTTTTTTTATTTATTTTTGTGTTTTCTGAATTTTTTTAAAATCTAGTCAATTATTTATATTTTTTCTAAAAGTTCTAGTCGAAATTAACTAATAAATCACAAAAAGTAGACAAAAAACAAAAAAATTCACATAAAAATAAAAAAAATTTAATAAATACCACAGTATAAATGAACTCTAATTATAATCTTGAACTATATTTGATCCACCGATCACAATGTTTTTGCAGTCCAACTTTTTTCAGTCCAACTCCCACAAATTTTGTGGAAATCCCCACAAATTTTACAGATGGGCTTTTCCACAAAATTTGTGCTCTTGAAGAGAGAAATTAGTAAAGAACATCAAACATTTTGTTCGTACTAAACTTACAAAAGTGATTGATTTGGTAATTTTTAAATATCAAAGGGGAATTAGTGCTATTCATTAAGTGATAAAATGACGTATTCCATGACGTCACAGGGATGATTACCAGTTTTAAGTAATTAAAGTGTAGGACCTGACACCCTACTCTCACTTTGGATCGGTCAGTGCTAGCTGAAAAAGAGTCCAGCGAAGTCAAGTTTTGAAATGTTTGAGTTTAGTTTATTAATTAATTGGGTTTAAAATTTAAGTTTGAGATCGGCTGTAAACAAGTTTAGTCGAGTTGAGTTGTACTAATTTCATTTACATAACGAGCATGTTTAAACGAATCGAGCCTAAAAAAAGAGCTGAGTTTTTACTAGTCTGATTCGAGCTTTCGAGACTCAAGTTCAGCTCATTTGGGAAACAAGCTTAAAATTCGAGCTCGAGCCTGGTTTGTTAACTAAACGAACTGAGCCGAACCGAGCTTGTGGACAAATCGTTTCGTTTGCAACCCTAGTAGTGTCGTACTGAAAAGTTATCATAAAATAATTTAGGCCAAATCTACCTGTACAATTTTTTAAAATTAAAATATAGTACTGCAGGAATTGCTAAAAAAGAAAAAAAACAGTAGTAAAATCCACTTGCACAAATCATATACAAATATTAGAGATTGTAGGCCCCCATCCCTTCTCCCCTCCTCTCTTCTCTTACATTTGTACATAATTTATACTCATAACATTTTTCTTGTTCAATTTTGTTTGTGGTTTCTAGCTCACAAACTCATGGTTAAACTGGTCTGAACCATTTTATTAATTCTTTTTTATGTTTGGAAATTTATTATATAGATGTCATTGTTGCGTTTTCATTGAATGATACAATTTTATTGCCAGTACGCATATAATTACACATACTTATTCAATAAGTGGATAAAGATGGAACCGGTCAAAAGGCTAAAATTTCTGTTAGATTTTTGGTTAAAGTCCACTTTATCCCCTTAATCCTTGTTTGATTTGCGAATCAGGCGTACGTGATTGGACTATTCGTGACCAATCTCGCACAATTTCATGTTTGATTTTTTAAAATTGAATCATGACAAACAATTCCTGAATTATTATAATACTTATACGTGGAGTACTATTTTATTCTAGAGAAGAGAATGAGACTTATTTAATTTCATCTGTACCAATCATTGCTCCACTGCCTTTCATCACCACCACCACTGCCACCACCCCCTTGCTATCACCACCGCCATCGCTGCGTCACCGCGACCATCGTCATCGCCACCACCATCGCCACTGCCCCATCGCCCTCACTTCCGACCGTCACCACCACCACTACCACAACTATCACCACCACCACGCCACCACCACATACATATATCTATACAATTCTAGCAAAATATTTTTGTGCAAAATCCTAGACATTTGAGTGATCAGATATCCTGAAAATAATCTTGTCTAAATCAAACACGCAAGAAAGGGACTTTGTTGACAATTTTTGGGTGAAGTTTCACCAACTCGTTTTCCTTTTACTTTGACATTTCTTTGAATTAATCTTGCACTTCTAAGTTTTATATGCAGCATTAGGATTTATTTTTTCAGAAAATTGGTCAAAAGGACAAATCTGGGTTGATTTGACTCATTAAAAATATGTTAATTTAATTTATGAGTTAGGGTCCATGGTTTTAGAAGTTTTAATGCCGGAGGTCTTTTTACAAACGGATTTGTCTCTAAACACGAAGAGATAATTTTATCTGATAACATTATTATTTTAAAAACTAACAAATAACGTTGTTTATTAAGATATCTTTTAAAAACAACAAATGATATTAACTGATAAACACTAACAGGTAACTTTATCTGATAAATTTATCATTTCAAAACTAAAAGATAAAATTATGTTTTTAATAAGCGAGTCAAATAACATTATATGTTGATTTGATATATGTATTAGTCAAATTAGAAAATATAAAATATAAAATTTTATCCGATAACATTATTAGTTTGAAAACTAACAGATAATGTTATTTGTTAAGGTATACGTTTAAATTAAAAGAGACGTTGACTGATAAACACTAACAGGTATAATGATATAATAAAATAGATAAAGTTATTTGTTAATATATATGTTAAAAACGACAGATAATGTTAACTAATAAATAGTAAGAAATAATTTTATCTAATGAAATCATTATTTTTATATCTAACGAACAGATAATGTTATCGTGTATTTACTAAAAGATATCTAACGAATATATAAAGTTATCACGTATTTACTAGAAGAGATATCTAACGAATAGATAACGTTATCGCCTGTTTTACTATAAGGGTATTTTTAGAACTTATGGGCCCAAAGAATTTCCATTCGTAATTTAGTTTGAGATGGACTTAATGGGTTAAAACTCCATTCAGATAGACTTTTGACCGAGTCTCCCTTATCTTTTATGCATTAGTATTTCCTCTCTTATGCATTATGATTTCCAAACTTAACTCTTAATCCTTTAAGTGGAAACTATATTATCAGTAGCATGGAAGCCTCTTGTAAAGACTTGTGAACTCAAATAAGGTCCATTATAATAGATCTTTAACATGAAACTTGTGCACATGTCCAGCCAAATCTTTTAAGTGATAAGTCCCGTATGTTAAAATTTTACCAATTTGATAAGGTCCACTCTAAGTTGTGGACCATTTGGTTTACTAAATAGTTCTTGTCCCTTTTGGAAAACTAAATCCCTTTCACCAATGATTTATGTTCTAATCTCTTATTACAAAACTTAGCTACCCTTTACTTTTGTAGCGAAATATGTTAGGCTAAAACTCTAGCTTTTCATCAATATTATATAGCTTCATTGCCCTAGCCTGCCTGTATTGTTCATACTTTAAGCTATTTTGAGCTATTTCTCTCAAAGTCCTTGAAGTCATCTGGTAATGGATATGATGCCAATTAATAGCATAAGGGGTAAACCCCAGTACTAGACCTACAAGATGTCGTCTAAACCCATAGTACAATTTTTAACTGATTGAGCGAATCTCTAGAGTTAATTTCTATCATCTAAAAGATAAGTGGCTTATTCGCGACTTTATCTTGGCTATTAGATCGAGGATAGTAAAAGGGATAATTAGCGATCCCAAATTTTTCCGTGTACTCCCTTACTCTTTTTTCAAATGTAATCTCATAACATCATTAATTATTAAGGGATCCCAAATCGGAAAAGTTTATCTTAAACGAAATTAATTACGTTTTATGAGCCTGTCGTATTCATAAATTTACCCTCTATATGCTTTGTGAAATAATCAGTAGTTGTGATTGTAAAATACAGGTCGATTAGAACATGGTGGACTTATCTTCCCTATTAAGGCCAAACACAATCCTTTGAATGACCCCTGATGTTGTGTGGCTATACCTTAAAGAACCATGTTACTGGCACTTAGTGCTGGTAGTTAGTTTTTGTAATTGTCATTGAAAATGTCCATTTCGTTAGCTTCCACAGACCATCTCTTGAGCCTCCATATTTTCCCCTTTAAATGGTGCTCTATTCCTAGCTAGCCAAACAGACCATAATGAAGCAAATAGAGTGGACTCCCAACAAGCCTTCTCAAGATTTTCGATTGGGTGACTAAGACACTATTCTATTAGGGTAGATGTGGTTGATGGGCAAACCCAAGGTAAGTTCCACCATGACGGTATAGCGGACCACACATTCCAAGCAAAGTGACATTGCAGGAAGGTGTGGGCACTGGTCTCCAAGCCGACAGTTGGCTTCCCCTTGAAGCAAGATGCCCCTACTTCTTATGACTTTCTAACCCCCACTGCATTATGGCATCCAACCAAGTGAAAATCTCAACCTTTGGAGAGCTTAGATTTTGTCATGCACTCGTTTTCAAAACAATATAATGAATTACATTTAATACCAAAATCTCACAAATCTCACCAGTCAACCCAAATTACATTATCATCAAACACCAATAAGCGTTTAGTCAAAAGTGTATTACAATCCAAAAAGATTTAGAGGAGCTGTAGAGCAGTTCTTTGTAGTGAGCGTGTAGTACAGACAAAACGTCGTAACTTTTTCCATTTTGTCTTCGAAACTACACCGTTTTGACTTCTCACGTAAATTGTTATCAAAATTCAGGATATCAAAACAGTGTAGTTTCGATGACACAATGACCAAAATTAGACGTTTTGTCTACATTACAAGTGCACTACATGGAACCACACTACAACCTCTCCGAATCCATCCAAAAGAATTTAGGGGAGCTGTAGTGCAGTTCTTTGTAGTGTGAATAAAACGTCATAGTTTTGCCCATTTTGTCCTCGAAACTACATCATTTTGACTTATCACGCAAATTATTATCAAAATTCACAGTATCAATGGGGCACTCCTGGCCCAACTATATGCCAAAATATCGAGTTGAATAGCTACAAAATGATTTTACTTCCAATTATATAAAATGAACAAAAGAAGAGTTACATTACATCTTTCAAAAAGTTGGATCCTAAAGATGGTATATAACTCATACAATAATGTCTTCCAAAAATATGCATCATCATGCATCCCAAATAATCCATGTCATCGAACTGGAAAAATAACGGGATGAGCCACCAACCCCAATAGAAATGCCTATGCTAATATTATATGAGTATGTAATAGTTTGGCATGCCTCATGAGCAATTAATGATAACACGCGTAAAATGACAGTTCAATGTACATGCAATACACTACGCAATCTCTATATCACAATCACAAGATACTATTTTCATTAACCAATTCACGGTTTACATATCAAATTCCAAATTCGTTTTTTGTGACTAGCTAGTACATCATTCTACAGTGGCTACACAATGTCATTATCCACAAGCACAATTCTGAAGGGAAGCTAGAATCATCACAACTAGCATGTCTCTCGTCGGAGGCTAGCCGTCGTAACGTACCAATGCGAATACACAATTCATAATCCATTTATTAATTATCCGTTGTTCATAATATATCGACAACATTAATAAACATATGTTAATCATCCATTAACTACACGAAAAGAAGGATATTCATCCTATCATAAATCATAAACTAAAACCATGCAATACAAGTCCAAAATCTCAAAATAATACTCACTCCATCAGTCAAAGTTGCTTGAGCGACATGAGAGTCACTCGAGCGAAATCCAAGTAGTAAAAGTCATTGGATAAGCCGCCCTACAAGTCGATCTCAGAAATTCCCAAGCATATCACAGATTGCACAAATTATACAAATACTCAAAATATATGACCTAAACATCAATCTAACCACCAAAATCTCGTATAAACACATAATAAGGGTAAAACATCCATATCTCAATTAAACTTCGAAACGATGGATTTGGTGAAGAGAAGAAAACCTTAGCTTCGAATGACTTCTAGAGCTTCACATCATCTCCTTCGATCTTCGAAATCGCAATCAAGTCTTGAACACCGGCTAAGCACGGAACAATCTTGCAATGTCTAGAAGAAATTTAATAATGGTGCAAGAACTCTCTTGATTTGGAGTGAGATGGGGGAAGAATTTTAGAGAGAAGTGAGAGCCAAATATTTTTCCAAAATGAAAACAAAATGCTATTTTTAAGTCAATAAAAATGACTTCCAAATACCTTAACATTCCTAATAACGCGTATGCAACGAAATAAGGTTCCTAGGTTGAAGTCCCGCTACTAAAAATTTCAAATCACACAAAAATAAATCTACCTCACTTACCATAATATTTTTCAAATTAATAATTTAAACCGCAAATTTTTTCTCGAGTTTTTATATTCTTCTCTCCTTAAAAGAAATTTTGTCCTCGAAATTAAACACAACGTATCTCAACCATGCCCAAGTTGCATGCAATAACAATAGCTAAACAATCACGAAACCAGGTATAGCATATATAACTCGACAAGTCTACGAGATCAAGCAAATACACTAGTCACAACTCGTGCATGAACAAACTCAACAAGCATACAACAATCATGACCCAACAAGTCCTCCAAATCGAAAATCATATCGATATAAACACATTCCAACCATGTTGACTAGCATGCGACAATCTATGGGCCAAAAGTCCATAAAATAGAATAAAGAAACATAATACATGCATAAGTGATGTTGTCACGGTCTTAATTTTAAACATAATAAAATTATACATTTACCATTTATAAAGACTCAGAGTCTCACCAACATTTTCAAAAGGTCCATTGATGAGAGTTAGAGCGAAATAAGTTTGAAATGGATTATAAAAGAGATCACTTTGACCAATGATCATTATCTCCAAACCAAAAAAAAAAAAAAAGTTAAGTAGTTTACATCATTCGACTCAAAATAAATAAAATACGAGTTATAATACATCTTTTCAAAAATAAAATATAAAAGATGTTAATTAACTCCTCAAATGTTAAGTAACTTCTCAAATACAGCTTTCAAAAGTATTTATGTCAATCTATACATGCTAAGTACCCCATGCTATCACTCCAAGGTTGTACCTAAAAAGAACAAATGGTTGAGCTAGATAGCCCAGTTGGAAAACAAGTAATACATGTATATGACCTGATATAATAAGTTATGTGAACATCAATATCTATAGAAGAGAGAGAAAATACGCGAAAACGGTAATGAGTTAAGAAATGTGCATAAACAATCCACAATATGTCATGATTTCTCAATTCATCAATTACAATCCCATAAATTATGTGTGTCATCAATATATTTTCATTATGTGTCAATGTGTCATTCTTGATAATTTTCCAAATGGGACCAGTCCATATCAGCCTAGCATTCCCGAAGGATTCTAGTTCAAATTTATTCCTGGCATTCCCGAATGATTTCAGTTCATGTCCCTGCCTAATATTCCCGAAGAATTCTAGTACGGTGTTCACATATGTCACGTGTCCCATAACAATCATGTCGTATCGTAAAAATGTGCACACGAGTCATAAAGTTCATCATTTTCGTCCAACAAGATCAATATCAACGTATGCCATGTGATTCATTTCTTTTGTTCTCAATAATGACATAATACAATATTTAATATAATCTAAAATCATAAATGGAAGCCAACATTTTGTATCCAAAAAATAGTAAGTTTTAGAGTTCATGGAGTTCTAATTCAAGTAGAAGAATACGCTGAAACAAGTGTCCAAGTAAGGCAAAACTAATGGAAAGTTTTAAGGTTCAAGGCATTGGTGTGCCCAAAAATAAGCACTGGTGCTTAGTTGAAATTGAGATGTTGCAAGCAAAAGGCACTGGTACTACCAAAAATAAGACATCGGTGCTTAGTCCAAAAATTTGAAAGTTGAGAATACTGAGAAAGGGAGGCACCAGTGCCATGCACCAAAACTGAGATACTGCAAGCTATTGGCACCGGTGCCTCAGGCATATAACAAGGCTTTTCAATAGATTTCGATCATGAACTTAAGGATTCTCAACTCAACTTCAAGGCATCAAATGACAACCAAATTAAGTTTTATACACGTAATAAGTACGAGAAATCTCTACCTCAACTCTTGGATTTAAGAAGCAAGCTTCAAATTTTAAGCCCTAGCTTACAAAGGTAATAGAATGTCAAGAACATCTCCTCCAAGCAAATAAATAGAAACCACTACCGGATATCAACCAAGGGTGAGAGAAGTGTGTAGAATCTTAAAAGAATTGAACTTTCGAGTAAGTTTAGGATAGATGGTTTTGGAAGAGAGCTCAATGTATGAGGGAGAGAGAGAGAAGAAAGATGGGTTTTGTATTTCAAACAATAAAGCATATATGATGTCTTATCAAATTTATATCACATTATTACACTCACACCCCTAAAGTATGCCACATGCTACCACAAACCCTCAGAGTTACCATATTATATCACATTGACCTCAAATCATGTTATTACACCAATTTTCACATACTCCACATTAATAATACTCATTAACCCGTATATTAATATAAAAGTTTAAAATTTTTCAGGTATTTACATCCTCCCCGCCTTAGAGGAATTTCGTTCTCGAAATTATATAAACATATCAACACAAGTTATCCATCAACAATGCCAAAACAAAATATAATAATCATGACTCAACAAGTTCATGAAATTAGTTAAGCGTATTGACATGCTATATCAAAATACCACAAGATAATGACTATCAAGTCCACAGCGATCGAGTTCTAACAAATTACACAATCAAGTCGTAAACAAATGAGGATATTTCTCCCTAACTTCGTCTTCTCGTTCCCAAGTCGAGTCGTACTTGCCTTGGTTGTTCCACAACACTGATAGTAATGGTATCGTCTTGCCTCATAATACTTGCTTGCGTGAATCAATGACACGTATCGGTTCCTCCCCATAAAAAGCATCAGCCTCCAACTCAAGTTTAGACCACTTAAGCATGTGTGACCGATCTGACTCATACTTTCTCAACATCGAAACGTGAAAAATATCATGTACACCCCACAATCTTGGCGACAAGGCCAAACGATACGCAACTTTTCTAATCTTTTCAATAACATCGAATGTGAAGACCCGCCCTATTTTAATGTTTAAAAATATGTTACGGTGAAAAAAATAAGTATCGATACGGGTTGGACAAGATAAATGATAATTTGGATGAGTTTTGGTGAAGAGGAGAAGAGTAAATAAATAAAATAAATAAATAAACAAATAAAAAATGAAGGTGAAAATTTTTGGTCAGTGGTGGCCGGTGACTGGTCACGCCGCGTGACCAACCGGTGACTGGTCACGCAGATTTTGACCAGTTTTGTAATTTTGGTCAGTAGCAGGCCGTGACCGGTCACGGCCCCCTGGCCCTGTCTGTGACAGGTCACGGGGGGTCGTCTGGCAAAAATTTAAAACACGCACCAGAC
>JABCMJ010028787.1:0-14395 GCA_014822125.1 Arbutus unedo | reverse complement strand
GCCTCATACTTATCAAGTAGAAAAATAATCTAGTGCACACGTGTGTGCATGCCCTATATTCCAACTCATGTCAATCGTACACATAACAATACGTTCACATAATCTAATCCGTTCACTTTCTAAATCAACTAATTTAATACTTTACCCAATTAATTAAACACAATACACACTTAATATTAGATTACCGTAATTAAAAAATATATATAGGGTGTTACAATTAAATTGATCAATTTTGCCAAAATTTACGTTCATGTATGATATTATACTTATTAATATTTACAACTACTTGAATCATTATAAGTTAACAAATTAAAAATGATAACATTATAAAGATGTTGAGTCCCATACAATGTGTCTTGGCCTAAAAAACATCTACAATTCATGATGTTTGATAAAAATGAGAAACAAGTGTTAACATGTTATGAATAATAATAATATATAAATATTCTTATTGATAAGAGATCAGCAAAATTTGCATGAGAATAAAATTTTTTGACCTTGACATTACATGAAGTTATATTCTTGCTTTTTTCAAATGACAAAGAGAAGGTAAAAGTGGTTTCATATTCATCAAATCCAACAATTAGTATATTTACATGCCACAAACTGTGAATCATACCATCCAATCACTATTTTGTCTAAGTCTTCGTTCACCTACGGTTTCTTACGATTTTTTTGTGAATCGTGAATTGAATTGCAAATCGATTCATATATTTACAGTCACCCGGCCTCCAATATGAAATTAATGATCCAATCATATTCCTTTTTTAATAATTCAAATTATCCGGGGTAGTTTATGCTAATGTCCGGGGTAGTAATTCCACAGTTTATTAATGGATATTCTAATTAAAATCAGAGCAAAAGTTCTAAATAAATTGACCCTTTAAGAATTAATAGTACCAAAAAAAATTCGAGACTGAGACCTTGGAAAAAAAATATATCCCTGAGTCGCCACTATGCCAACAAGAGGCCAACCCAATACCACTATGCCAACAAATGGAGTTGTTATCTCTTAACTCCACTGTCGTTAGAACATGTAATTTATTTATATGTGTGTGCGTGCAGATACATACGTATATATGTACAAATAGCGGAAGGTTGTCTACATACGTATGTATTGAACAACCCCTTAGGGTTTGATATCCAACGGTATGTTTCATTCATGTTGTTTTTACACAGGAAGCTGATGCTAAAATGGAGCAACTGCTGGAGCAGCTGAAAGAGAAAGTCAGAAATATATTAATGGCAGCTGATAAACCATCAGAATTGTTGAACCACATTGATGCTATCCAGCGCCTAGGTGTGGCCTACCATTTTCAACTTGAGATTGAAGCAGCATTGCAACACATATATGAAACCTCTCTCTCCCATGATCACGCCAACGCCAACGATGAAGATCTTTACACTGTAGCTCTCTCCTTTCGATTACTGCTCTCTCCTTTCGATTACTAAGACAACAGGGATATTCTGTCCCTTGTGGTAAGTCATTTGCCATTTGCCATTTGATTTTTGATTTTTGATTTTTTTGTTTTTGTTGTTACTATATGCTGTGAAAACAATTGGGACGACATCCGATCTGACAACCCAGTCTCGAACAAATTGCGTATTTGGAGATCGAATCATATTAGGGAATGAGTTTTGAAAAAAAATCAAGCAATGGGTTGGAGGCGATTTACATGTTCTTCTCCAATCTCCAACACTTTTCTTTTTTAAGAAATATAAAGTTAATGTTAAAATGACTTTGATAAAAAATTATTTTATGACTTGCTACTTGCTAGTGGCAAAAAGACAACAACTAGCTAGCACTGTCGTTGGATCTTTTTTACTATTTTGACACAATATTTTTAAATCCGGACAATTGACTTAAATTCATTATGTTACTTCTCAATGCTTTTTATTAACTTAGTGTTGAGATAATTATCATACTTTTCTATTCAACTTCTTTTACCAGTAGGATGTCATCTTACCCTATGTTTTATTAAATTTTGGCTTTAACGCCTAAATGACGTATTGGTGAACATGCTTTATGACGTCATCTTATCATAGTTTTGTTAAAAGAGATTTTCTCAAACATGTGGTGTAAGAACATCTTGTTTTTTGCCAATAATAATTGTGTATTCAAGCAGATGTATTCAACAAATTTACGAACAACAAAAGTAAATTTCAAGAATCTCTTATCGATGATGTACAAGGAATGCTAAGCTTATATGAATCTACACATCTATGGGTGCATGGAGAAGATATACTAGACGAAGCACTGAATTTTACAATCACTCATCTCAAATCTCCACTGCCCAACTTAAGCAATCCACTTGCAGCACAAGTAGTTCATGCTCTCAATCAGCCCAACCATAAGGGCTTGACAAGACTCGAGTCGAGGAGTTATATTTCCTTCTATGAACAAGATGAATCCCATGACAGAGTTGTATTGGATTTTGCAAAAGTTGATTTCAACTTACTGCAAAAATTGCACCAAAAGGAGCTAAGCACAATCACAAGGTGAAATATGTTGGCATTGTTAGCCTTATTTGATGGTATATTAGTCAAAGAGTAGATTCAACTTGCAGTGCTTTACAATTGAATACTTAGGAGTCTTATTTGGTGGTATATATATTGTTTTAGGTGGTGGAAGGATTTAGACTTTGCTAGGAAACTGCCTTTTGCAAGAGACAGAGTGGTGGAGTGCTATTATTGGACACTGGAGGTGTACTTCGAGCCTCAATATTCCCTTGCTAGAAGGATTTTAACAAGAGTCATTTCCTTGACTTCTGTTATTGATGACATCTATGATGTCTATGGTACTTTGGAAGAGCTTGACATATTCACTGATGCAATTGACAGGTATATATGCTCATACACCTGTCGTGATCACTTCAATCGTTCGATACTCGAATTCTAAGGAATTGTGTTTGAATCTTAAATTTAGTGATGGAATTTGTGGCTAAAGAACAAATAAGTGAAAATAAGAAAGAAATGAAATTGCCATCACAAATCAACGATCCAGACGCAGATGAAAATCATTAGTCATTTAACAGAAGCTACTTGATTTTCAGGTGGGATTTCAGTTGCTTGGATCAACTCCCAGACTACATGAAGTTATGTTATCAAGCACTTCTGGATGTCTACACCATGATTGATGTAGAAATGGCCAACGAGGGAAACTCATATTGTGTTGACTATGCAAAATCTGCAGTAAGCATTAATTTCTCCTTTGACATGATAGTCTGAAGGTAAGTTTTTATCAATTTTAATTTTGAAAAGCACATCTTTGACGAAGCGACTGTAACTGGAATAGTCAACAAAATTCGATAAGCAACCCAAACAATTTGAAAACTGCCATCTTTCCAATAAGACCTTATAAAATCAAGAACGTCGATCAAATTTGCTACTTCTCTCTCGGTAATATTATTTTCAAATGTCTAAGTTTCTAAAATAACTCCTCCCCATAAATATCACTATGTTGTTTGTATTCCAAGAAATTTTGTAGCTTAGTGATATTGCTCAATCAATTGCTTTTCACTAAGACTCTTGAATTTCGCGTTAAACAAAAATTTAAAGATTACTTCATAAAGTTCAAATTGCTCAAATTGATCCCTAAGTGATGTAAAAGCTTGATATATGATGTATGTATAAGTTAACTACGAGATAAAAAAAAAGAAGTTAGACTTCATGCTTATTTTTTCTAATTAATTGATTATACTATGGTAGTGAAAGTGATTGGGTGATAGTGATACTTGTAGTGGAAGAATTTCACTGAATCATTTACCAAGAATTTGTTATGGTCCACTAGGAATATATTATGGAAATTGTTTTTCACTACTCCACAAAGATAAAACCCACAACCCTGAATAAATGCTCAATCCCTTTCCTAAAATTGCAAAACTGTCACTCCATTCCCCTTTCCCTTTCGTTCCTCTCTCAATTACAAAAATGTTTCTCTCCCCTTCCGAATTACAAAAATAACACTCTCATCCCTTTCACTATTTCACATTGTGTTTTTAAAAAAATATAATTAAAAATAAATTTTAATAAGTAATAATAAATAATAATAATAATAAGATGTAATTTTTTTTAAAAATAACCCAGAAATTCTTTCTTTATTTATTTTAAAGAAACCATAAAATTAGAGATCGCAATTAATATTCACGAGAATAATTTTTTTAAAACTAATTATTAACGAGAATAATTTAAAATATAACTACAATCAATTTTTTTTTATAAAAATCACTAAAACTAAAATAATTTAAAACATGCCATTTTTTTAATTAATTTTGACCCTATGAAAAATGTAACCGATTCTTTCGTGTCTTTGGGCTAGTAGCCATCCACCGAGAGTTCCAGTTTTAATACCGATATTTTAGCAACAAATACAATAAATCTAAGTGTAGCACTTGATGGATTGATTTTTTGGAAAAAGAAGTGTGTGCAAGTTGTTTATTTCAAGTGTATGCCAGATTCAACCAGATGTACTCTCATACGTTTATTTTTTGATATTTATTTTCTATTTTTTGTATTTGTTAGTTTAGCATAATTTTTTTGTACGCAAAAAATTTAAAAAGTATAATTTTTTATCTAAAAATGAAAAACAATTCAGTAAATATAAAAAATAAGCCTAAACTTGGGTCTGTCTCCTTATTTTTCATCTTGTATGATTTTTTTTAGTTTTTGAATATAGTTTTTTAATTTTTCAAAAATATCTCATCGAGATGAATCAATAATATTTTTATTGTCTAATTATTGGTTCGTCTCGATCAGATATTTTTAAAAAATAATAAATTATATCCACAAATTAAAAAAATTATGAAAAATAAAAAATAAGTCAAGACAGATATTGTTTAGGCTTACATTTTGTCTTTAGTGAGTTTTTTTATCTTTTATACAAAAAAAAAATCATACTTTTTAAATTTCTTTCGTTAAGATAAACCAATAACTTATAAAATATGTAAATTAATAAATACAAAAAATAATTAAATAAATACAAAAATTGAAAAATAAGAATAATAATTCAAATTTGTATATTAAAAAATAAATTTGTTTATAACAAATGTGTGTGTGAGAAATAGGACAAGAAAAGAATAAAATTATTTAATAGAAGAGTATTTTAACAATTTTATATAATAGAAAAAATAGTGTATAAAACTAAAAGGGGTTTAATTATTCATATGCGGTGTTCTCGGGCGTTGTAATTATTCATTGAACACAATAATCAATGCATCTACATGCAACGAACTGTGAATCGTACCATTCATTGACGATTTTGTCTAAATCATGATTCACCTTTGCATGGTTTGGGACCAATTTTTTTTTGGACATTGTGAATTGAATTACAAACCGAATCATATAGCTACAATCTCTCGGCCTGCAATATGAAATGATGTGTTTGGGAGACCAATCCCACCATATACTAGCGAACATTCCAATTAAAGTCAAGGCAAAATCACGTATGGACTAACCCTGTAAAAATTGATAGCACCTATGAAGTTTCGAATATGAGACCTTGTTTTTTTTCATAACTAAGAGTGTCCAAATCAACTTACGCGCACCTCGACTAATATCTAAGGGAACAATCCCATTTTTCACTTGCGGGGATCCTACTTAGAGCCAGAGCAAAGATCTGTATGAATTAACTCCATGAGAATTGATAGCACTCGAAAAACTAAAACCTTAAAAAGAAAAGAAGCAAAATACTCCTAAATCGGAAGCTTTGAACACTATGCCAAGACAAGGCCAACCAGTACCCTTACACGAAGGAAACTCATATCGTGTTGACTATGTAAAATCTGCAGTAAGCATCAGCTCGAGTTTAAATTTATCATCGGAAGTAAAAGTGAAATTATTTTGGTTCATACCTCTTTATTTTCTTCAAAATTCCAGATGAAGGATTTGGTTAGAGCATACTTTGAGGAAGCCAAATGGTTTTACAAAGGTTATGTTCCCACCATGGAAGAGTATATGAGAGTTGCACTTGTAACTAGAGCTTACAAAATGCTTGCAACCACTTCCTTTGTTGGCATGGGGGAGTTGGCAACCAAATAGGCCTTTGATTGGGTGTCTAATAATCTTTTAATTGTTCATGCTGCATCCGTGATTTGCAGACTTACGGATGATATTGTTGGCCACAAGGTAAGATGTGGTTAAGATATGGCTGTTAGATGACTGATTAGAACATGTGTTTTAAAACCTGAAAAAACCTTCATCGCTTACCTGTTACCTCTCGTAAATTATTTCAACTATTCAACATTTCTAATGTTTGAAATTGCAGTCTGAGCAAGAGAGGGGACATGTAGCCTTGGCAGTCGAATGCTACATGAAACAACATGGTGCGACAGAAGAAGAGGTAGTTGTTGAATTCAAAAACAAAGTTAAAAATGCATGGAAAGACATGAACACATTGTGCCTCCACCCGTCCGTAGTACCAATGCCTCTCCTGATGCGGGTTCTCAATCTTGCACGAGTGATCAATGTTATATACAAGGATGAAGATGGATACACTAATTCTACAACCAAGCTCAAGAATTTCGTAGTCTCAGTACTCATAGATCCTGTGCCGATCATTAGTAAATAGTTGTTTTTTAAGGGAATGACAAGAAATTCACAATAATAATAACTTGATGTACAATAAAACACACTCACCATGTGTAGCTAAGATTGGCAAATATTTGTCTTGAAACTCTATGTTTAATAAAAAGTATTGTGAAATGATCATCATATCGAACTTCCATCAAGCAAGTTAGCCCTTTCAATGTCATGTTTTATATTATTCCGAATTGCTAGAATTAAATGAAGAAGAATTGTGCTCATGTGGATTTTTGTATGTTTGTTTTTCTTTCAAAAAAAAAAAAAGAATGCGGCATGTGTCATACTTGTGCATATAGATAGATAGATAAATACACATACATAATTATTTTTGTAGCTTATATTTTTAAGCATTTGAAGGTGCACAAAAAATAATTTCAATGAAATCCTTGAGCAAAAAACAATTTCAATGAAAAATATATAACTACCGAGAACTTTGATTAGCTTTCAACCATGAATATCATGAATGAGTATAATAGATTCTCTTGGACTGCGTAACGGACTTGACTTTTCTATTTCTCAGAGACTTTCCTATGTCCAAACGATTTAGACCCTAAAATTTCCAAGAGTGAGAAACTAAGTTCAAACCGATATTACCAAATCCGACATGCCATTCATAACATGGTTCACAATGTGCAATATTGTACAGCTTTCGAAAAAATGTAGCCGTCCTTGTGCAATGATGAGATCCAAAAAGATGAAACAAGTATAGCCACGTCCATTAAGGTTTGGCCTGACTTGATTATTCGATTATTATTTCGTTCTTATTTGAAATTTTTTTGTATTTTTGTATTTTTCGTCAATTTTTTGTGGATTATTGGGTCGTGTCGATGAGAGGTTTCAGAAAAATTATAAATAATGGACCAAATTTGAAAAAAGTTTAAAAGATAAAAATAATTCAAAAACAGGAGTTTTTTATACTTATTCATCGTCTTTAGTGACTTTCTTTTAGGTTTTGAACATAATTTTATACTTCTTAGATTCGTCTTATCGAGATGGACTAATAATCCACAAAAAATTGAAGCCAAAACAACAAATACGAAAAAAAATTGAATATAGACAAAACTTGATTATGAATAATCAAGTTAGGCCAAATTGGTTGTACGTATCCATCATATAAGTACTTGTATAGATCTAGTTGAAATGTGTTTCATGTTGTCTAATTTGGTGGACCACATTGTCGTGCCCGAAAATTTTTCGGCCCCCCTCGCGAATAATGGATTGTTGAACAGGGTTGAATAATTTCTTGACTTGAAAATGTGACGAAATATGGAAATTGTTTAATAACTGAGACCTATTAAAAATTCAGAGTCGCCCCTTGACATGAGATTTGAGTGTGTCAAGTCATTCTCTAAAGCCATTTTTGAAGAATATGCCGTTAGAAAAATAATTTAATTTTGACTCAGAAATACGATTTTGTTTATAAAATGACTTCTTTTTAAAGAAATATAGTCTTGAAAATAGAGTTGGGTTCGAAAATATACTGTTACGAGTTGGGAATGTGTTGATTTTTGTATTTCATCTTGTTGATAAACCCGTGGATATTATAAGCTATGAAAGTCCTAATGGATTCTCTTTATATTTCGGATTCTATCTTGATGCATGATTGAGTAGTTACGTGTTTTTAGTACTTGGCATACTCATATCACATTTATATGTTCCATCATCGCGTATATAGTACTTTCATTGTGATTGTGCTTATTCTTTGAATGCATAACCACATCTTCGGTGTGTATACTCGGGCAAGTTAGGGATGCAAAGTTCATGTCATGAAGCGTACAATTCATTTTGAGAGAAAACTGATAGGATTGGAATCAAGGCTCACTTTGATTAACATTGTGAAATGCGCCTTGTATACATGGAAAACTACGAATCAAGCATAAGTTGATAGTTAAGCTTTCATGGGGAATCATATTTTATCGTTGTCAATGTGATGCGTTGCTAGGGACTAGCAACCTTCAAGTTGGGGGTGTGTTGAGTACACTATATTGCATAGTAACGTAGCTCAATGTATTCAATTTGACATTTATTCGTAGACAAATACATTGTTCTAGTTAATATTACACGCATGATTGTCTTGATCTCATTTTAGGTTCTCAGGCGTTAAATACATACCTAAAGACTTCAATTTCACTCAAGGGCCCTAGGACCATGACGATGGTCATAAAGGACCAAATGAAAACCCAGGGAGAATAAAAGAGAAGCTGGAACAAAAGAGCAAGGAATACCTGAAAATGAAAGTCAGAAGCATTCTCTATCGATAGAAAACCCTTCCTATCAATAGAGCCCTTTTAAACAGTTCAGAAAATCAGACATCTCTATCGATAGAGAATAGTCCTATCGATAGGAGAACCTCCTATCGATAGAAGAATTTCCTATTGATAGAGACAAAATTCACTTGCTTATCGATAGAGGAATCCTCCCTATCGATAGAAATCAAACATAAAAAATAAGACAGTTCATTTCTCTATCGATAGATACCTTAGTTCTATCGATAGAAGGCAAATTTTGATTGATGAAATGGACATTTCTATCGATAGAGACCTACTCTCTATCGATAGAGCATGTCTGACGAGTAATAAATGCATATTTTGGCATTTTGGTTTTCATCACCGTTTGAGATACTTTTTTCCTCAACTTTTACCTTGGAAGAGGATGCAAGGGGTTATTTTCAGCATGACTTTTGTCTCCCTTATGCATGTGTATGAGAGAGATAAGTGAATCTCACTCTTATCAATAGAGAGACTTAGACATATTTTTAACATATACAAGTTGAGAGTTTCTCTCTCTAGTTGTTCAAGTTTTTGGTGTTCTTCATTATTTTCTGCTGAGTTTTTCTCCAAGTATAAGACATTTTCTCCGTTGCGAAGTAAGTTATATAGAGTGTAATGTGATGTCCTGTCCCACATCGAAAGTCTACATGGATGATCCTAGGTATATAAGGAACCATATAAATTATTACTAACAACTTGGGCTTAAGCATTTTGGGCCACGTGGTTGGGCTCCAACAAGTTGTTGGGTCAGTAATTTACATGGGGCGTTACAAATGGTATCAAAGCGACCCGTGTACACGATCGAGTGTGGGATCGAGACTTTGTTTGGTCACTAGAGAACAGACCCGGGGTTAGGCCGTGGTGACTCTAGTGTTCAGCCTCTTGCGAGGGCGCAGGGTCTTAAAGGTAGGGAGATTGTGATGTCCTGTCCTACATCGAAAGTCTACATGGATGATCCTAGGTATATAAGGAACCATGTAAATTATTACTAACAATTTGGGCTTAAACATTTTGGGCAACGTGGTTGTTTTTCCTCTTAGCATTAACTAACGTTTAGTCTACCTATCTTTACTCCCCATGTGTTCTTTAAAAGTATGAGTAACTAATCTATTAGGTTAAGTCTAAAGATGAAATTTACTTAAAACTAACACTAGTTGATATCTCTTAAATATTTTTCATGCTTGTCAATAGATTTGTACAAATTCTCTCCTTAGAAGCAAAAAGGAAATGTTAGATTTTTGCTTAGTTATTGTCATATTTTTGGTATATCTAATACTTAAACCTATGTCTTCCCTATTTTGGAACACTTATTCTTGAACTTGGATACATCTAGAGACACATCCTTTAATCCAAAAGATTGATTTTCACTGAATATTTTTCGATTTAGAAACCCTAACCAGAATTTAGACCGAGTTATAAAAAGAAGATATTGGCTAGTAGAAGTTACGATGAATGGATTTCGAAGACTAAATCTATCTTTAATCTTGATTTTGTTACTTCACTTAGTTAATATAGTTGTTAATGATCACCAAACAAATTTTGAGGTTGACGTCTGAAACGTTGAAAAATTAAATTTGACAAGTCTTTTAAACTAAGTATTTTTCCCAGTAGATCGATACTGCAGACTCTCCATTATACTTCTTTTAAATATTTGAGAGAAGTCATATTTTAAATATTAAATCTTGATTTGGGCCGGTGCCCTAACGACGCACTTTTGCCGGCCGGTCATGTTTTTGGCGCCGTTGCCGGGGAATGATTAGTTAGTTCGGAGAAATCGCAGATTTTTGCAAGTTGAAATTTTCTTTGGCGGAAACCTTTAACCTACCCATCTTGGTAAACCTAAGGTGTAACGAAAGCTAAAGGGAAGTTCAATTTGCAGTTTTATTTTCTTTTTGATCTCATATTTATTTGTTAGAATAGTGTCTTTGGTGTATGAGTGTTTACACTCGTGACACAACACATTGGCTTATTCGCACACACGATCCTCCTTTCAACACAATAGCCGAATAACATGAGGCCAATGATGCACTCATGGCTCGCACTATGCGGGAATACTTACATCCTACCCACACCACCACTATCCCGTGAATTATTTTTCCTGCTGATATACATGTGTTAAGCCCAACATACTTGGCATGCTCCCTACATTCTACGAGATGGAATCGAAGAATTACTATGTACACATAAAGGAATTCGAGGAGGTGGTGAACACCTTTACTAACGTGGGCACTCAACTTGAGATGGCCCGATTGAGACTCTTTTCCTTTTCTCTCAAGGAGAAGGCTAAGCGTTGGTACCTCTCTTTGAGATCTCATTCGATGAGTAATTGGATCGATATGCAAGTAGAATTTCATAAGAAAGGGTTCCAATTACACCGCACTACCACATTAAAGAAAAAAATCTAAAATTTTGAAGAGATACCCAACGGATCATTTTGTTCTTATTGGGAGAGGTATAAAGAGCGTATTCTCGCCGTTCCTCATCACGGGTATAAGGATTGGCAAATTGTGGCATTCTTCTACGAGGCCATATCGGTCCGCAATCGCCAATTTATAAATCTCATGACTAGTGACGAGTTCTTAAATCGAGGAGCCTCCGAGGCTCTTGCTTACTTAGATGAATTGGCGGAGAACAACCAATCTTGGGATTATTCGGATCCCAATGACCGTTCGTATAGACCATCTCCTCAACAAGAAAATCTGAGTAAGTACATGCCAAGAGAGGAGGAGGACCTTAGCAAACGCCTTGACCACATCTCTAGGAAACTAGAAAAGCTTGAACTTTGTTGATTCGGTAATTATTTTGGTTTTAACATGACACCGTGCATACAAATATCTTTTTTTCCTAACACTTACATCATTTTTAATTCATGTATTTTGGTAATAATTCACGTAGTGAGTTAAAACTACGTAATTTTGAAGATAAAATGAACAAAAATTTAAATTATTTTTACCTGCAGTACTACAACACCCGAATCCCATCATAGGGACTGAAATTAAAAAAAAATCTAGATATGACAACACCAATGACACTTAAAACAATAAAAATTATATTTTTTAAATTTCTTTAAAACTTTTGATCAAAATATTCATTTTTTGAAATTTTTACGTCAAAATAAATAATTAATTCAAAAAATTAATGTTCTGAAATTTCTGATAATAGGTTAGGAGAAATAAGTAGATGTCGTATATTAACTTAATGCTTGAATAATGGAAAGACATCGAAGCGTAAACTTAACCTTTTTTCATGTATATTTTTCTCTCATTAATGAGAGTAGTTATTGATTGTTTACGCTGTGTTATTTGGCCGTACGGATCATGCGGTGTTAGGAAGTTACGTAACAGTGCCGTCAGAGTACTGAATAATTCATTTTTTGATGACGTGAAGTTAAATTCGTCGTTGTAATTTTTTTTTCAAACCATTATTGCATTCTTGTAAATTACTTCTCTCATTAGCCAAGGAATGGATTTTTCTATGGGTACATACCATGTATAGATCTGACAAAAGTACCCGTAATCATCCGCTCCTGCTTTATATAATATTATTCGTTTTTAGCATCCAAATATTATAAAGATTTTAGTAGATCACCCATTCCTGAATTACTCAGGATAAACACGCTTAATTGTGAAATTATATTTGATTTTAACATCACTACGGTTTTAAAATGTCTTGTATAAAGAAATTTCATGATCTACTTATAAATATCACTGAATTTATATCCACTAAACGATATGAGACACTTGACCACCCAACTAGACATCCAGTAAGACACTATTTCTATACTGCCCTAGCAGTTGACATCACAATTTAATTGGGGTGTTACAATACCCACTTGCTTTCTCTCTTTCTTCTCTCTCTTTCTTCTCTCTCTTTCATTAAAAGGCAGCCCTGGTTTAAGTACTCCATGTTCTCCACCCTTCCCCCCCGGGTCGCTCTTCACTCACTTAATTGGGCCTGATTTTTCAGAGGGTTATGAGTTTTGCTTTATTTCTTAATTAAATTTTTTTCATTATTTATAATATATTATAATTTTTAATTTTTCACATTTTTTAAATTATTAGGTCGTCTCAATAAAAATTTAAAAAAAATTATAAATAATAAATTAAATTTGAAAAGAACTTAAAAAAGACAACAAAAATCAAACGATGTGATTTGTTTTTAATTATTTTCCGTCATTAATGATTTTTGTAAACTTTTGAATCAAGCTCAAAAATAAATTCTGTTTTTACTTATTTTTCATCTTTAGTAATTTTTTTACATTTGCACATAAATTTATATTTTCTAGATTTTTTTCGTCAAGAAGCACTAATAATTCATAAAAACTTAAAATGAAAATAACAAATGAAAAAAGCAGTTATATTTAAAACAAAAATAATTGTTTTTTCGTTCCTATTTTTGTCAAAAAAATAAAAAAATTGATGTGGATACTTTCACACAATTTGGCATTGGATAACTATTGCTCTCAAGGAAATTTTCATTCTTTTCAAATTTTTTCTCCTACTCACGTTCTTCACTTTTTTTGCTACAATTATTTTTAGCAATAAAGACTCTCACATCTGTGGATTGAGACTTGAGAGAGAGATTTTTGGGTAATTTACAAAACCTGCCCTTTTTCTTTGGAAAATGATTTTCATACTTTTTTTTTTCATTGGCATTTTTTTTTCTTTCTATTATACAAAATTATTAAAATATTCTTCTATTTACATACAAGAGAGTAAATAAGATTATTTAATGGAAAAATATTTCAATAAATTTGTATAATAAGAACAAAAAAATAGTGCAAATAGAAAAAAGAGATACGTGAAAATCAAATCCTTTCTTTTTTTTGCTCCATTTTTTTAAAAAATCCTTATATTTCCTTCATTTACTTTGAGAGCTGTTGGGTCTGCTTCATTTTATCAGAAAATCCTTATATTTTCTTTATTTTAATTGTTTGTGTGGTACCAAAATAAATCTCGTATTGTGCAAGTTTTTAATTCGAAAAAATATAAAAAACTCACCATACTAGGACAAGTGGTGCACAGTAATGAAATTTTAAGAAAACTTTTACGAAATATAGACCAATACAAATAATAGCAAATTTCTCGACATCCACTGTTTATAACGAGTTGCCCACTATTTTAAAAATAATTATTCAATCTAATTAATTTACAGTTATTTTCATCATAGAATTACTATCCCACGTTACTTTTAACATTCAGTCCACAACTGATCATGAAAAACGTTTTCGTAGGGATGTGAATTTTTTCCATCACTCGATAAGAGAGAAAAAGCATGAATGTGACAGCGTGGGGGTATCACTGGCATTGCATTGTTTACGAGGAGCAGGCCTCTTAGCCTTTGGCCTATACAATAAAGCTTGAGATGATATACATATTATCCTTATTTCATTTTATGAATATTGATTTGTGCTATGATTTTTCTTAACAAGGCAGAAAAGCCTTGATTTGATTAATTTTGTGGGACCAACCATGCCAGTTACTCAATGTACATTCCTTTCTTAATTGTGGGACACAAGCTTTTCTAAGTAGTTTCACAGTTAATCA
>JABCMJ010028781.1:0-19122 GCA_014822125.1 Arbutus unedo | reverse complement strand
TTTACTCATTTACAAACTGTGATAATAATATGTGCACATGTATTTACATATTCCACGTAATAAATTAATCACATGTTATAATCTAATGAGATGTTATAGTTACGTATGACACGAATCTTGCACACCACATTCTCCCAATTTCAACACATACATACAATAAACAAGTACGCATATCTATGCTAGTACTATACACACATTTAACAACCAAAAGGAAGAAGAGAGATATAATTCAATTTTGGGCTCACTTTCACGGTCATTGTGAACTAATTTTACTGGTAAATTACATTGGCTTAAAAATTCTTGTGTGTGTGTATGTGTGTGTGTGTAGAGAGAGAGAGAGAAGAAGAAGAAGAAGAAAATAATAATAATGTGGGTATCGAAACTGTGTTATTTGGGAGTCAAAAGTGAAGAAGGATACTGTTTCTAAAGAGGAAACTATTTTCTAGTCAAAAAGTAAAGAAGGAAACTGTTTTATTGAAGACAAATTTGGGAGTTGAGTTGAGTTATGGGAATACCATTATGCCCAAGGTGTAACTGTCCATAGCAGCGTGTAAAGGTTGAATTAACTGAATTTTTTAGGGATATTAAAGTAATCCCATTATATCTATACTAGAATAGATAGCCAGCTGGGACGGCGACTACTTTCTTTAAATCCAAAAGTGAAGCCCAATGGGCTAACTACATAATGTTTTGAATATACCCATAAGTACATTATATAACTTTTTAAAGTAATAAATTTTAGCCCAATGGACTTCTGTATTGTACATTAAAACGTTCCCTAGAAATTATCCATAAATTGTTCGAACACTGTTTAATTGTTTGGATAATTTTTGAAGAATCAAAACAATATTATTTTAGTGTACAAAACACTTTCATGTGCAACCCGGGTCCTCTTATATGTATACCTACCTAGAGACTAAACATGTCCAAGAATCACAAACCGGTATAAATAATAGTACATTTTTTGATGATGAGTAAAAGTTATAATTAATTGACGTGAAACAAACTAACGTTCTCGCGTGTGGACGGATAAGCAAAGGATCCATAAGGAAAGGTTTTGATTAAATTTGTTCTTTTTAGTTGGGGATTCATGTGACGCAGGAATTGTTAGATTTTTCTTATTTTAGATTTTGGTTTGATGTTAGATTTTGCATATTTCATACCCTTAGATTTCGGGATGTGATAATTTAGTATTGGAGCTTTATGTTCAAATATTTAGATTCCATGGGAGAGGGTCCTAGTTGGGTTATTTGCATTACGTGCAGGACTAGTCCCGGGATAAGTCTCGCAAGCCCTCAACAAATGGCAACAATTTTTTTAATATAAATATAGAAAAAATAGAAATCTATCTAAAAAATTATTATTAATACTAAGCGGACAATCAAACTGAAGTCGGGTTTTGACAACCCAAATGTCGAAGACAACACTGATTACATGTTATGTGTGGCGTTGTACGTTGAGGGTGTCATAACGTGTCTTCGACCGTCCATGCAACCAGTGGAAGACCCAGGCTATAAATTTGGGAGTGACACGAGATTAATTCTTCACTGCTCACTCGTGACTCATCTCTCAATTCATCCTCTCCCTCTTGTGTATTTTTTATTTATTAATTAACCTAAACAAGATAAAATTATTCATAGGTATAGAGACACCACAATGTGGTGTGTCCAAGTTTAGTTCCACCACGTATGAGTATTGTACACACAAATACGTAACAGAAAAATAACTTGGAACACTTAATAATTCCTCCTAAACCAAATACATTTAGGCGTTGAAATTTTTTTTTCGAAAATGCGGGTGGCACCAGCCACCTCCGCCCACTTCGCAGGTCCGCTACTACATGCAACTAGTAGTCAAATTTGGTTGGAAGAAAAGTTTGATCACCATGTCTTTTAATTGGAAATTAAAGAAAGTTAATTGGAAGCTGATATATATTTCCATGAAGGACTTCTCGTTATGTGGTTACAAGATTATGTGGTTAATATTTATTTGCTGATACTAATGAATTTGTATGTAAATAATTTAATTCTGAAACCTTATCAATTTATGAGTTGATAAAAGTATCGCTAATGGGATTTAATCAGGAGTAGATGGAGGATAGGAGTCATGGTCATGTGGGGGCTCATAGGCCATAACTCTTGCACATCATCTTCCCCACAGATCAAAGAAAACATGCATCCCCCACATCGACCCCATTTCCCTCTCCCCAACAGTCTTGATTCAGGGAACCTCAAACCTTCATGATTATCCTATCCCCATCTCTTTCTCTCTCTCTCTCTCTAATATCATGGCTGTGGTGAGGACGTGTCACCTGAAATTTCAAATCCAGGGGTACCGCATAAGAAAAACAGATCTGATTGGGAAGCAAATAAGAGAGCGCCACAGAGGTATCTTCCTTCCCCGTAGTCTCTTTTTCTTTTTCATCTTTATGTTATCCACTATAAAGTACTCTCTTTCTCTCTCTCTCTCCACATTAAAGAACGAGGAAAAATGAAGATGTTAGGGCATTGATGGAGAAGATGGGAGGCATCGGATGCTTATAGAAAAATGCTACAAACACATTATTTTTGCACATCACTTTTACACATCACTTAAAACTACGCCGCTCAAAACACATTTGGGTCTTTCTCAAAACAAAACGACATAGTTTTAAGTGATGTGCAAAAGTGATGTGTGTGTAGCACTCTTGATGCTTATATCTACACCCAGATGGGCGTCACGTGGCTCTAGAGCCTATGTGGACTAAAACTTGCCACATAATTTGTTCCCATAAGTGACATGTCATCATTTTAAAGAATATCCAAAATTTTGAACAGTGTCCATAACGAGACAAAAGGACTATCACATGATCGGCAGTAGGTGAATATTATTCTTTTTTGATGTGTGATCCTTATCTGGCCAGACGAAATTGAAAACGATGGTCATATCTGAATTATTAAATTTTAAGTTATTGTTGTTTCATAACATCAGTTCACTACTATTCAATAATAACGACAATATCTTAGTGTAATTAATCCCGCAATATCCGGTTGCTAATGCGGCCCATTCAGATTGGCTGTTGCAATTCTAAAGATGTGCAATATTGGCAATTGACGGGTAATTAAGGAATCGATGACTAAACAAATTTAGTCAGTCCGGCATTTCGTAATCTAATTGGCACT
This sequence comes from Arbutus unedo, assembly GCA_014822125.1. Classification (NCBI taxonomy): domain Eukaryota; kingdom Viridiplantae; phylum Streptophyta; class Magnoliopsida; order Ericales; family Ericaceae; genus Arbutus; species Arbutus unedo. The sequence goes on along the minus strand of JABCMJ010028781.1, from coordinate 15,961 downwards.
TTAGCCAATCTTTCTCGTTCTTCTCAGATTAATCGATCCTCAATCTCCGGCTCAGGTAAATCCCTCTTATGCAAAGGGGATCCTACGGGGAGGGTTATAAGACCAAATGGACAAAATGGAAACGATTAGGTTACGGGATAAGAATCCCGAGAATCCTACGCGGCCACAGTCTTATCACAAATTCATGAGAAATAAATTCGAGATAAAATTCAAAAATCTAGAAGGGGATTAAAACATAAAGAATATATGATTTCCTATTTTACCTAATTTTACAATGGATTTGCCTAGTTCATATACACTAAATCTCTAACTTAGACATCAAAATATATGTTGGTCAGCACTAGACTAATGTCTTAATTCTTACTCAGAAGTATTTAATCCAAAGAAGTGTCATCAAACATGTTAGTAGAGTCATAAGACCTTGCCCTAAGTAGGAGGAAAACTAAATAACAATTCTGCCATTATATCTCCCAAATTAAATAAAATTTTATATTAATTGCAATCAAAATAGACTAAAAATAATTTAGTCTAAAGGGAAAAAACATTCCGATAATTATCGCGTCAAATGAAACGGAACTTGCTCTCCTCCAACGTTGACACGAATACCCTTCTACTGAATCAATTACACGTGCCGGTCAAAAAATAAAATTCTATGGTACCAAATTGACACTTGCAGCTGATCCCTGCACTGTGTAAAGAAAGAGGGTTGAGAGGGAGAGACAGCGAGAAAGAGAGAGATGAAGGGGTGCGAACTCTGCAGCAATCCAGCAAGGTTATACTGCGAAGCGGATGGAGCGAGCCTGTGCTGCAATTGCGATGAGAAGGTTCACTCTGCAAACTTCCTCGTCGCTAAGCACACGAGGAACCTCCTCTGCCACGTCTGTCAATCCCAAACCCCATGGAAAGCTACCGGAACGAAGCTTGGGCCCACAGTCTCCGTCTGTGAGACTTGCGTTGATAACTGCAGTGCTAAACAGGGGAGAAGAGGTTCAGAGAGAGCGGGAGGGCGCGAATATGATGAGACCGACGTTGATTTTGAAGGCGAGGATGAGTATACTGATGATGATGAAGATGAAGATGAAGATGAAGATGAAGATGAAGAGTTCAGTGAAAGTGATGAAGATGAGAATGAGAATGAAGAGGAAGCAGATAATCAAGTAGTACCTTGGTTGTCTTCTTCCCCGGCGTCACCGCCTACAGCAAGTTCTTCCTGCATTGAAGTGGTGTCCTCCTGCCGAATCTCCTCCCCCGGTGGTAGAGGTGTCTCTCCCTCCAAGCGAACGCGTGTAAATGCAGTTCTCGATTCTGAAGTGCGTTCTCTCTCTCTCTCTCCATAAACAATTTCTTTCGTTTCGATAGCAGTTTGTATTTCGCAACTTTCACTTTTCATTGTCAAACAGGATGAGATTGGATGCACGTCTTCGCTATTGAACCATAAAATTGAATCTACGGCAATGAGCTCTGAAGCCAATACCTCAGGCTTCTTCAGATCAGTAAAAGTGCGTAGACTTGATGAGGAGATTCAATCAGAAAGAATTGAAGATCGTAACATAGAAGGGGCAAGTTCGATGGCGATGCTCGTAAGTGAGATCAGGAGACTCCATCAAAACACTCTATCCGATGATAACGATGCCTCCGCTGCGTTGATTGGGATATACAGGCTGAGCAAAGATCCTACAGTTGTCTGATTCCATATCGTATCTTCTTTGTTTCGTCTTTGTAGCAAAGGCTGTATACTAAACTAACCACAGATCTTGTTTTCTATTAGAGATTAGTGTACAATAAGATTATGTATTTTTTTATACGTATTATCTTGATGTAATTTTGAATGTGTTTTTTTTCATATAGTGTGAAGCTATGTTATGATTAGTTGTAAAAGATGTGATTATTATAAATTTCGTGATTTAATTTGTTATGAATTTTTTTTGTTTAATGGCATTTGCTCACATAATCTATTAACATTGATATAGATAGCTAGAATTTGTACTTCAATTGAAAGTGGTGCATATTGTGGTTGTTTCAATATTTTTTTGAATACTTCTATCAGTCTTGCACTTCTATTGAGTAATGTTAGAGCCGCAGTATGAAGGACTAACCCAAATGGAGCAAATGTGGTCACTTTGCAATATGGTGCCAATTCCAATTTTAAACTTAAACTTGTTTTCTAACTTTTAATTGAGTGAAAGACTTGACACGGCTGTTAAATAAGTCAAGATCCTAAGAATTCACATCTCGGTCAAACGAGATTGTGCACAATTCATGAGAAAATCGCCTTCAACAAGGTATTGCATTCAAGGTTTAAATCCGGAAAGAAATCCTTCTTTAGAGATACAAGATATTCTTCATAGATACAAGATATTCGTTGTTGATCTAAAAAAAGATCTTATCCCATCGACAACGAACATTTTTCATTTTTCACCCAGTCCTTAGTAGCCTTTCCAAAGGTAACTGGTTAGGTTGACTTTGGAAAGACGCTAAAAATAACCTATAGGTTGACCTTTTTAATAGAAGAAGTATAATTAGATATAAGTATATAGAATTAGCCTAATCGTCTGAAGCATTAACAGAATAGACTTTGTTCCGAAGGCCTGGCGTTCCTTTTTTTTCAAAAGGGGTCATTTTCTTTCCCCGGATTGATAACTCGCTTGTTCTGTCACAAAAAAGCTCATTTTTTAAAGAAATTTGTTCATCAATAATGAAAATGACATCAGTAGAAATATAGGGCAATACGGCTCTAGCTCGTCTTTCAATAAAAAGTAAGGTGGTCAAGTTACATGTGTCTGTCTAGTTTGATCGTTAGTGGCTCTTTCTAAGAGACGAAAATCTAGATAGTAAATATTCCCCTAAAAGCCTCACGGCTTGGCAATCGGCATAACAATAATGACATTTCTCAATATACCACTACCTATTTATTAAGATCATCATATATTACTAATGCGCATATTCCGTTAATGTATCCCCCTCAAGACACATTTAGAATATAGGGCCAAATCTTGAAGAAGAACATGATCCGAAGCGGTGGCTGCTACAATAATGAAATAATTCAAAGCATTTGCTTTTGAAAAAAATTGAACTAGTTGTGCCACAATTAAGCATTTATGTCCAACCGCTACATAAACACAATATAATGCTCCCTCTAAAGACCCCCTCATTCGCTTTTGGTCTACTTTTGGTTCATTTTGTTTCTAAAAACGGAGGAAGAAACTCAATACCAAACGCTTGGCAATCCTTGATAGAGCATAATCATGATTTCGTTTCGAATCCGATAAACAAACAAATAGGTGATCTTTTCAAAAATGGTAAACAAAAGTTAATATGATATTTATTACGTATTATTCTAGTCAATTATGAATTGATGGACCATATGGATCAAACTGACAGATTATTTTAGCTAGGTACAAAATATTTGATATAAATTAAGAACTTTAGTTAGGTTACATACATACTGGTCAAATTACTCTATAAGCATCTCCTTTTCAAGTTCTATAGCATAAACAAAGAAAAAAAAGTCAAAGCAGCATATGCACAAATTACAAATACTGAAGGTTGATATGGCTGAATTATAATTTCACAAATAAAAGGAGAATTTTATATATCAGAAAGTTGGAGAAACTGATCAAAGCATACAACTAGTCTGTTAACACAAGCAGTTCATTTACATGTCATGATCCAACCTCGTCAATAATATCTAATTGATTCAGAGATAATAAAGCTTAATTTGGTATCTCGAACGTCTTCTACAATTCCTGCAGCAGCAGAAGTAAAAGGTAGAAGCAACGTCAGGCATTCGACAACATCAGAAACAATAGTGGCATTGACAGAAAAGTATGAAAAAGAGTTACAGCATGATGTCAACAGCAATAGTTTTTCCCCTTGAAGAAGAAATTTTAGTGACCACAACATGCAGTAGAGCATCCACGTTAGTTTCTTTATTTTTTTTTACCAAATTAGGGAGAAATTCCCACTTTTTTACTTTAGAGAGTCACATTTTCTAATGTATCTTGTATCAGACTCTAAATAATGTGAATAGTGACTTTCTAATTTTGCATTTACTAAATAGGAAAACTACAGTGACTCTTCAAATATAGGGAGTTACTATAGCATTTACAAATAAGGGAGAACATCTAGAGAGGCTGATGTGATGCTCTTAGGGAAGAAGGGTATCATACCATAACTGCAGTTGTAGGAGTCCAGTACCAACTCCAGTTCCAGCTAGGTATCTGCAACTAAAATATGCGACATTAACAAATCAGCTTGAAATGCATTAAAACCAACAAAACTGACATTAAACATCATGCTAAGCTCCACTCTTCATTCTTTTTTTTTTGTTTTGTCAGAGGTGACTTCATTAAGTGTTAGATTACTACAAGATCCGACCTCCACTCTTCATTCACCAGGCACAACATATTGAAATATGAAACCAATGTTCTCGACTTAGAAACCACCAAGCCGAGTGTAAAATGGGGATCTAGATGAGAAAATAGATCAGAATGAGTAAATTACTAGTAGCCGTTGCCTGATGGAACTTCATAAAAGCATATTTCAAAGGAGATGTATCGTCCTACAGACCTACGTAACAATTTTTATCTCAAGTGCCACCTAGGTCTAAAACAGGGGCTTTTGATACCGGGAAACGGATGAAAATGACACAATAATCAAATTCTGCAGGCCGAGACAATTATTTACAAGCGTTTTTTGGAAAAACATTGAACCAGTGTATTCTCATCACTCATTTACCCCAGACAAGCATAATTGCCATTAGGTCAAGAATATCCGTTGTGAAATACTGGAATGCCACCAAGTATATTTGTAGCTCTTTTTCCAAATAAGAATAATGACAAAAGATAAATATGTTCCAAATTGGCGATACAAAATCTTTTCAACTTGCAAAAAGAACTTGAATGAATCAGAGATATGCCTCAGCATCTGCTTTGAACATAATGATCCCTGAAACTATAAGAATGGATGTTCGTACTTCTAACCAACACGTTGCCATAACCCAGAGTCTAGGCTTCATTTTACCATGCAATTTGCACCAAAAGCAATTATTCCTAATACGCTACTTTTGTGAACTCATTGGGGGAGGGAGTCATTGCTACAGGGGTTCAATGATATCTGAAGACTGGACACATACGCACACCCGATACTTGTACTTGAATCCAGATAACGCAAATGATGCTATAAACAACATTCCTCGCCATACAACAGGGGTTCAATATCTCTTGTCTTTGGACTAGCATAATATTCTCAACACAAAAATACACCAATTAAAACTGCCTTCTCAATGTAATCTTTTTTCTTGTCCCGCATAAGCACTAGAGGCACAAGGAATAATAGGATGCAAAGACAAAAGTACTCATTGGTTCTAGTTCCGTGCCTATTAGAAATATCAACCAACATCAGCAATGACCAATTTTAACCTCTGCTGCAGTCTTATCTTCTAACATGGTATAACAAGATAACATATGCGGATATGCCGTACATTAAGTATATAAATGATACCTTCTGCTGCAGTCTTATCTTCTAAATAATGAAAGTTAACACCAAACAACAACTCAACCAAAGGCAGGAATGACACAAATTGCATTATTCTTCATATCTACAAACTTGGGGTTTGATGTTGGAACACGTCAAAAAATAACCTTATCTACATCTAGCCAGAGGACTTCACAGAAATATTAGAACCAAAGATCTCTGTCCACTTCATCCTAAATACTGAATTTCAGTCCCCTAGCTATTTCCTCAAAGCCTGTCTCCCCTATACTTATCTAATTTGTATTTCTTGGTTCAAGCAGTGATCACTCTTCAGATTCTGGCATTCAAGCACTATAAAGTTCTTGATCTGATATTCATATACAACAATGCGTACTCCAGCTATGACAATCTCTCAGAAACATTTCTTCAAGAGTACAAAGTACCATCAGCGGACTTGGAGGCCTTGTTGTGCGGTGTGCCAAAACGATGTCGTTTTGCCGCGCCCTGTTGTCACAACAATGCAAAGAGGGCCTCCATTCCACCATCAGGATACACAATCATTGTGCAATTACATATAATGCACTTATCAGCCCTTAATAACCAAACAACATTTTTTCTTTCAATGAAAACTGGTTTCACTTCACAATACATAACTAGCGAAACGGCAAATCCATATCAACAAAACAGCATTCGGCCAAAGCAATCAAACAGAAAATGAACAATCCTCAACCTAAGCAATCTCAATCTCAACCTCAAGCCAAGCCAAACCAAACCAAACCAACCTTACATATCCAAAGCGTAACTACAGTAAGAGCCCTTTTGATGAGTTGGGTAAGAAAACAAAGGATACCATTGTGGTCTCTCGTCTAGGTCCGAAAAGAACAGAAATCTTCCGGTTTTCTCGCTCTCGTATTTGGATACTATGGGGGAAAGAAATATCGGGGGTATGTCCTCACCATTTCTCAGAAAATTTGCAATTCGAACATGAGCGAGAGTATTCCTCGCTTTCTTTCCCATAATTTATTACCAAAAACTTGCACATAAACCGGCTTTAGAATTTCAAATTGAACTAAAAACCGCCAAACATATATATAAGGAAAAACCCTAACCTTTCCGCTCATCAGTGGCATCACGGTACTCTGACTCCTCCTCAACCTCAACCGCAGACGCCACAGACACTGCAGGCTCGGCACCACCATCCTTCTCATCGGGGTATCTAACAACCACCACAGGACAAACACAGTGACGCACGCAGTAATCGCTAACACTCCCGAGCCGTCCATTGTGCCCTCGTCTCCTCGCACCAAAACCTCGGCTGCCCATAATCACCGCACTCAACCCCAGCCTCTCCACCTCCAAGCAAAGCCTCTCCTTCATGTCATGGTCCTTCACGATATGGATCTTGAACGGTATCTGAGCATCCACTAGCGGCTGAGATAGATCGGTCGCCTTAGTGGCGGTGAAGGTATCGAACTCGTCTTCCAGCTTTCGCTGGGCCTCTTCGTCGGCGTCGACGGCGATGGAGAGGTCAACGGAGCCCCAATCGGCTCCGTAGAGGACGGAAGTGGGACGGACGTGTACAAGGATCACGGCGTCACCGGGGCGGAGGTAGTGGTGCACTGCCCACTTGACGGCAAAGGCGCTCTCATCGCTAAGGTCGACGGCGATTCCGATCCTTCGTTGGGCGCCCGCAGTAGGGGTTTCGGTGGTGGAAGAAAGGAATCGTGGGGAGGAGCACTTGACTCTTATGGCGGCGAGAGGGGGTAAGTCGGATTCCGGTGGGGTTTGATGCGGCTGCATAGTAGCAATAGGGTTTAAGATTCACAGTATGATCGATAGCGTGCGAGTTGACTGCTTTACTTTGATGCCACTCTTCTCCCTGACTGAGGTACAGAGATATGGGAGGACTTTTTCTACTGGTTCTGGGTTTTACCGACGAACCCTTGTTGGGTGGGCTTCTCTTTCCCTTGGATATGGGCTTGAAGATAGAACATCCAAAAGCCTATTGGTGAAATGTGTGCAGGCCATGGCTGCCCGGATTGCTCTTATGCTATAATGGAATGATACATTTGTGGAAAGACAAAGTCTACCTCTTGCCCGGAGTGGAAACACATATTCGAAATTATTCGATACATATAAATTTTTTTTAATAAAATAAATTTTATATGCATTAAACGATTCTGAACATATATATATTTAAATTTCTGTGCAAAAATTATGTGTATAAACATGCTCTAGTAAAAATATTTAAACTAATTGAATATGTTGATATGTACACAACTAAAAAGTTCTCCGGCACCACCATAAAAGCTTCCCACTATCTCCATGTTCTTAACACACCCATCCACGTCCACAAACATGCCATCTATTTCTTTGTATTCAACATGCAATTATAGGGCAGTTAATCCAATTACTTGTCAATAGGCAGTAAAATATGGCCAAGTTATGAAAGGATAGGGCCTAAGATATCATAATAATCAGTATCTTTTCAGTTTATTTCTCTAAGTTATGAATTTCACTTCTGCTTTCCTTTTCAATTGGGTTTGATCGTATTAGATGTAAACCTTAAATAAAAAATCTAAGTATATATTCATGTGGCGTAATCACACGGTAACAGTATTATTAGGTCCTAATTAAGTACTGGTACAGTAACATTGCCTTAAATGACGTAATTATGATCCAAATAATTGTGTGGTAGTAAGTCTTAGAATACCACGTAATCATACTTCAAGACCACTGCAAGGAGTGCTTTGGTGAAGTTTCTTGGTGCTATTTGTTTACTTCTTGTAATTTGGCACTTTGTGGATATAAAGGATTCAGAAAAAGAATTTCGAAGCACTAGTTAACCAAAGCTTAAAATTTTGGTTCATGCTCGTTTTCTTAACATGATAAACAAATTTATTGAGTCGAGATAAATTTTTCATGCAGTTGAGTTTCGCTCGCGAACAAATCGGTTCATTTAATGAGGTGGACAAGCCCTAAATACAAATCAATGTGGCCTTGAGTGCAAATGGGTACTACAAAGTACCCAAAGTTGGGTTCGAGTAGTTTTAACTATATAATTCACGAGTCCGAATATTTTATTCTACTTTCCTGTCCCATCCTTCTATATTCATCATCTCACTATAACTCTAAGGGCTCATTTGGATGAGAGAAAGGGGGGTATAATTTTTATAGGGGATAAAAAGAATGACGTGACATGTTTAGCATGATTTGGGTAAAAATGCAGAGGGATAATTTTTCACTCTTCCAAAAATAATTTCCCTGAAAGGGATAAAGGAAGATTATTTTTGGGCACCCTCCCCCAGCCCAAAAATTATCCCCTAGTATTATCCAAGAATAATACCCCCTCTCTCTTATTACAACTACAAAATAACTTTATCCCTCTATTTTATTCTCTATCCAAATAAATTACTATTTTATCCCCATTTTTTAATATTTCATCCAAACTATCTACTTTTTTATTTATCTCTATAAACATTACATCAATGTGGGTCAATCCTCTAAAAATAATACGTCCTCTTATCGTATCTCCTAAAAATAATCCTTTATCCAATCGGCCCATAAATTTATGAACTCTTTTTAACTCTATTTCCTAATAAAATTTGTATTTCTTAAATAATAAAATAACAAAATTGCCATTATTGTAAAAAAAAATTCTAAAACAAAAATTGCTGCTAAATTATCTACAGCTCAAGATTTGTCTTCAAAGGATAAGGAAGTTCAAACTAGTATATGTATTTGAATGACGTGGGCAAAATTGCTCGCAAAAATCTACAACTATAGACGATACATGCGTGAAGAAACACATACAAGCACAAAGAGGAGAGAAGAGATTACTGTGGCGGTATGATGTACACGAATTTATACAATAAAAGCAAGTCAATGTACATCTAGTGGACGTGCCGGAGTGGTTATCGGGCATGACTAGAAATCATGTGGGCTCTGCCCGCGCAGGTTCGAATCCTGCCGTCCACGTTTTGATTTGGTTTTATCCTTGAACACAAGAGAAAACAAGGAAGATTTTCGATTTTTTTCACATTAAATGCAAATGTTAAAATAAAAATGACAATATTGTCTATCGAATTCAAAAGATAAGAGACAACAGACCAACCAAATATTGGCCGAATTGAGTGACGAAGTCGAAAAAAAATAAATAATTGAAACAGAATGAGGTGGATTATTACCTTTTAATATTCTAATAATAATAAAATAAGCACTCAATTAGGTTACATTGCAATTTTAATCGAAATATAAGAATAAAACACAAGATTAGGAAAATCGTAAGTAACGGAAAAGCTAGTGTCGATCAGTACTTAGCAAGTGATGATGATGATCATTGATCAACCAATGAAAAAGGGAGTTGAAAAAGCTTCAGCTCTCCAGCTGATACAAAACCACTAGCAGTCCCTCTGCTTGCTCATAATTACAAGCAAAAAGAGGTTGTACCAGTACTGATATATATCATGCTCTCTCCGAGTCCTACCTGATAACACCCAGTTGCAGTAGCGTTATTGAGCACCTACAGCATCCCACTCACGTTCTTATACACATATACATACAAACAATATTAATCACTAATTGCTGTCCTTTTCTTCGTTTTTTACCTCTCATATTCACGTTTTTTAAGGCACTTTAAGACATCATGAAACTCCTCTCAAGTTAAATACAAATTTTTCTATACTCCTGTTTTCGAGGACAAAGCGAGTAATAGTATATCGTTTTATCCGCATGAGATGTACTATAAAAAATTGTAGTATAGTCTCCGCCTTAAAAAAAAAAAATCAAGAAAACTAATGAAGAGATGGGGTACTAGCTAGCAAGCTAGGGTTTCTATGGTTGCAGAAAAAGCCCCTACTCTCCGACATGAATACTACTGGTTCTAACTTTTGAATATCTTTCTCCCTTCTCATTTTACTTCATAAGTTCCAGCTATGCATGTGTACCCATTTTTTCCTCAAGAAACAAAATACCCAACAAATATAAGGATTATAAAAAAGTTCCATCATTAATGTGTATCCATAGTTAACTGGGAACGGTTAAAATTAGGTTTGCATGTCTTGGACTCGATCTTGTTTACTTGCCCATTGACTTTTATATAGGATGAGAATATTCTGGACAACGTTGTGTATAATATCGATATTGTATATATTGAAATTAACACTGTTTTGGAATCTATTTAACACTATTGATCTACATACGTACAAACTTTTATTCTAACATGTTTTTTTTATTGAAAAAAAAGAATTTATTTTGCTTTAATTCAAAGCATAAATTAAAGTACAATAATTAAGTTAGTACTTAAGTTTGCGGCAATCACATGACGGAATGTTCAATCAATCGTAACATTCAAGTACCCTTGCACATCCCATACACAAAATATTTCAATTTTATATCTAATATGTGAGTAATCAAATAGTCATTTGATCACATGCAAACAGACCATTAGAGACTCTTGTGGCTCTTAGGCTAGGATCAGACAATGAAAAGAGTTTTGCACTGATCACTTGTTAATAAAATAATATACACATTCAGCAAATATTACACAGTGAAATCAAAAGATAACAACCAATTGCAATATCTCTGAAGCTGAGTGAAATTAACTCCACTCACTGATTCAACATGAGAGAGAGAGAGAGAGAGAGAGAGAGAGAGAGGGATGCCAATTGCCTAAAGTCAGATAATGTATTGGTCTATTATAGAAGTAAAGGTAGTAAACAAGAAAAGGGTAATGAAAAAGTTGGATTTCGGTTCTTGGATCACATGCATTACCCACAAATGTGGAAAGACAAAAACAAGAATAAAACAGTACTATACCCATTCTTTTGCTGCTAGTTAGAAAGCTTGAGAGACAAATCAATGGAATTAGAGGCAAGAAATCCGGTAGAATTAATTCTTGTAGCCAAACAAGAACCTTGATCACCAACATCAACTGCAACTGAATCTTCTGACGATAAGCCAAATTCCATATCCTTGGAACAAGTGCTTCTGCTTCCTTTCCCTGGGAAAAACTCATACTCCATCAACACCCTTCCACCCCCTGAACTTCCCTTCCTATGAACTGCCAATACCTCTTTTTCCTACAGAATCATTTTCAAATCGATAAGTTACACAGAACTTTCTATAACTTGAAACCAAACATTAGGTTCTGTTTGGGACGTCGATTATGGATTTGGCTTTGATTATTTGATGGGAAAAACTCGAATTTGTCTTCAGTTCTTCACCTGATCAACATTTTGCTGGTTCCGGAGAGTGAGTCCGACGAAACTACAGCCGGCATATTTATCCCTCATGCCATTACAACCTAACTTTTCGCCATTGCCGAGCTTCTTCTAAAAGAAAAAAGAAGAAGAAAAGCATTAATCCCTGCAAATCAAAGCTACAAAAACCCTAGAAACTGTGAAGCCACTGAAGGAAAGAATGGGTTTATGAAAAACGAACAGTATATACCTTGGGGCAGAGACAACATTGACCGGAGTAACAACTCAAGTTTGGCATTGAAGAGAGCTCTTTCGAGGTCTCGTGAGCCGCATTTTCAGCCCTAAAACCCCAATTAGAAGATCCGAACCCGCACAGATCTGCTTGAACCTGACCCATGCCCGAGAACCCACCGTTTCCAAGCTTTTGAAACAAGAAACCCTGGTGGTTCAGACCCACGCCGCCATAGCTACTACCAAACGACTTCGGACCAGGGAATGTTGTAGGAAGGAAGTAGTGATTAGTTTGGGAATTGTTATTGTGTGGTTGAGGTATTGGGTCCTGGGTCATCTTCTTCCACCTCTCTTGCAGTCTCAGCCGTTCAAGCTGGGCCACCCCCATTCCTCTTTGTGGCTGTTTCTTCTTCTCGGTCGAGTTCGACTTTCTCCTTCCTTTCTGTTTCGCATTTTCAGGCCTCGACTCTTCAAACCCACCGACGGCGTCGTCCATGGAAACAAAAACTAAGGTAGCCATTCTCTCACACACAAAGAGAGATTGGGTTTGTGTGTCTGTATGCAGGGACAAGGGATACAGTTTATGTGCGGAGAAGAGAACAGAAATGCAGGTGAGAAATGCGGAAGGACATGGGACTATGCCTGTGCTTGTTGTGTTTGATTCCAATTATTAAGATTTGTTTTATTACTATATCCGCAATGTGTCCGTACATGTACAATCAAATAACTAACCGATTGCTATCTCCACACCCTTCTTGACTACTCTCAGTCTCAGGGGAATACTGACCTTTTTGTCTTTTGTGATTACAAGCTAACAGGGTAGTTACGGCTCCATTTGGCCTGAATTTTTTCAAATTTTTATAGTTTTATTTAAGTTAATTTTTTTTATAAATTATTGAATAATCTTGATTATAAAAACTTAAAAATTATAATCAGCAACTTAAAAAAAACTCAGGACAAAGTCATTATGTTTAGAAATTTTCTAGATAAATATGCATGGGAGAAGTCAGTTCACCAAAATAATATTCTTATACGCGGGCATGTTATCCATCACATGAATATGTTTGTTGACATGAGAAAGCTAGTTAAGGCCAATTTTGTTTAGATTCTAACAGCAAAAGTATAAGTTCCAGACAACTCTAAGCTAATAATTAGACTATAATGAGAAGCTAACGATTAAATTAAACTCTAACCGTGTAAATAAAATTGGACTTGTAAAGCTTATCTAGTTACGAGTCAATAGTCAAAAAGTATAATCCATCTATATAAATTTACAGGACAGAAAGAACTTGGTTTTAGCGAAGGACAACTTTAATAAAATTATAAAGGAATTAAATAAACCCTCAAGCAAGGGTACAGGTAGACTGTAAATTTTTATTACTAATATTGATGTTGCAGGATTGAAAATTAAGTAGTATTTACTTAAGCATGGAGTCTATTCTCAGCAATTAGAGACAAAGGGTCATCTACTTATCTTGCAGGAAATATAAACTGAGATTTGGTCATTAATCTGTCAGGAGTAATCCGCTTTGATTTAGGCCTGCAATAAATGGCTTAGTCCAGTCTCTTTCCCTTTGTTATTTCCGCAAAAAATACTCTGAAAGGCGTCGAGGCTGAGTCCATGTGGTAAATTCCTAGAAGGGTAAAAGTAACGACCTTGTTTTTCTTTTTACCCTGCAGATGATATCATAAGAGAAGTAACCAACCACCTTACACCCTCACCTTGTTTTTCCATCAAATGAGATACCCATGAAAACAATGCGAAGCCCGTCGAATCTCAACAGAATCAATCGTTAAAGACGGTTGGAAATTTGTTCGATCGTTAAGTAAATAATTTCGATAAATAGTCGGCATTAAGACAGAAATAATTTCAAAACTGACCAAATATTTCCACTAGTAAAAACATCGGTGAGCTAGGAATACGATTTTCAATACATAAAAATGTTTTGGATATGATAAGTCTGATGTATTTAGAACAAAATGCCATTAAGGTAATAATTATAAGATGGAATTAACTCAGAAATTAACAAAAGACATTACGTACTCTTAATACTTTGGGAATAAAGTAGGCATATCTCTCATCCAAAAAAATTAAGTTGGTGTGTTTCGTAATTACGTGTTACAAGCACATAGAAGGTTTTTTTCTCGTGTTGTTGTCATGTTGTGGTCAAGCCTTTGAAGGAGAGAGAGAGAGACTACAAACCGCGTGACCAACCAAGAGCTTGTCGATACGATTTGGGTGAAGAAGAAGCATGGAAGATCTCATGATTCTCCAATCTCTGAGAGAGAGAGAGAGAGAGAGAGAGAGAGAGGGGCTGGTAATGGTGTATAGCCACCAACAAACTTCCATGCAATTGACTTCTTTTTCCATGCGCATTTCTTGTTCACCCGTAGAAGTTGGGTCGGGTCAGATGCCCACAATGATTGGATGGGAAATTGGGAACATTGGTTTGGCTGAGTTTAACTTAAATTATTTTTTATTAAAAATGGTTGTATTATTTGATATGTTGTTATATTTTGTATTATTTTTATCAAATATTGTACGTTTTATTATTCAATCAATTTAGAGGTAAACCAAGACTGTCCAAATTGGAGAAATCTATATCTCAAGGAATTAAATAGCCACCCGTTAATCGTTATATATCGATTTTTTGAGATATGGTTACATTCCGATGTAGCAGTGACAAGAAATTGTAGGCGTATGAGTCGATTTTCGATACTTATTGATTTGTGTCTGATTTTTTTTCACGCTTCACATCCAGTACAATTAATACTTGACCGCTTTAAGTATCCTGTTGTAAGGTACTGGGTGCATGTGAGGTTAGACTATGCTGGAAGAAAGACCAAGTCCTTAGAACTTTCAGAGGAGAAAAACCAACGGTTCCACAGAACAAAGTGTTGGATCTTATGATTTTTTGCTTTCATTTTTACTAACTTAATTAAGATAAAGGAGAAAATTATTGTTTCAAAAGAAATGGAAAAAAAGAGAAGTGTGAAGTTCTTTAACCGGACATTGCCGTACCCAAGCTTCAATCCAAAAAAAATTATTGTTTATTTTTTGGCGACATTCCCCAACTAAACTTGCGATAGTCGTCAAAAGCGAGAAATTCTCCAACCATATTTTAGATAGTTGCCAAAAGCAAGACATTTCTCAACCAGGTGTCATTTTTGTCGCTAAAAGAAAGATATTTGCCAACCAAATTTGTGATAGTTGCCAAAAGAAAAACTTTCCCGACGATAATTGCCCGAAGTGAGATATTTCTCGACTGTATGTCATTATTAGTCACCAAAGGTGCAAGAACAAATATAACTTTCTCACTAAATTTAATGCCAAAAATATATTTTGTTGTACTGCCTATTAGTGTTTGTTGGATGATGCCAGCTGGAAAATACATTGATATTTAAGTCAGTCCTGAACAAGAAAATACTATTTAGATAGATGATACCATGTACCATACTTTTTGCCTAAAACTACATTTTATACACAAATCAAGCTTGGGCTCCAAGCCAACATGCAAAGATGGATCTAGAATTTATGGACACTGATGTCAAATATCTTAACATGTATAACTTTGTGGGATTAGGTATATCATCTGGTGGTGCAATACATAATATTTTGTGGTACAAATTTATCCATTAATATACCCAAAAAAATATAAATATCATAGAGAGATTTTCAAACATAACCTTACTTGCCACACTTCAGGTCCGCTCTTGTCAACGTGTGAAAACCGAGTTGGGACATGACGTTCGGGCCTCTTTGTCGAGTCCTGACTCGGCACGGCCCATGCAGCGCGTGCCCATCAAATTGGTTAGTTGCACGAGATCATGTGAGCCATGTTCAGCTCCAGGAGCCGTGTTCTGCTTCAATCCGACTCATTGGACTCGCTGGACTTGATCTAGACTACGATCCATATTCGACATTGACTCGGTTCACTGCAAAAGTAATGGAAAATGGAAATATTTAGGAAGGTAAATTTGGAACAAAACTTCCACTTTAGTTATGGCACAACATTTTTTCCTTTTCGCTTTGAATTTAGGAAGCAAAACAAGCA
>JABCMJ010028764.1:0-13138 GCA_014822125.1 Arbutus unedo | reverse complement strand
AGTGTAAATAAAAGAGAAAAGACAGAAAAAATGATATTCTGATATTCTAGAAATGCGGACTAGAAATTTCTAGAGTTGCGGACTAGAGATACGAATATTAATACTTATAACCATAATGATATTTACATTTACAGGAAAAAAAAGGAGAACAGAAATTAAACGATTGAAGCATAAATTAACTAAGGAAAGCATAAATTAAATTAAAAGAACAAAACTTAAATGAGTGAAACAAAAATTAACTAAGAAAAGCGAATGAGACGGTATCACTACCTTCTGTTGATATTCTGCCGTTAAGATTACAAGTGAAAAGAACACGAAAGACTAGACTAAAGCATAAATGGCGTACGAGGATAATCCTGGTGATACCCCTGGTTATGCTAAAGTAAAATTACTTTTTAATCTTTCTGGTAATTGAAAAAACAGACAGAAAATGAAAAAAATGGACATAATTTCTTTAAGAAAGCTAACTCTAATTTCGTTCTGATATCAAGCGTCCGAAGCTTAAAAGCTGAGAACGGCCTGATGCAGAACATCCGAAGAATTTCAGAGTAAAAACGTTCTCTGTTTTTACTATGAGAAACAGATGAAAGAAGAAGAAAGAAAGATGGTGTTTGCTCTGTTTCGTTTCTGGAAAATATTTTCTCTCTGAATCTAACTCTGGCTAAAACTTTCTTACTCCAAAAAAAAAAAATCTTGTCCTCAGAAGGAAATCGCTCATATTTATAGACGAAAACCAAACCCTAATCATTTATTCGATATTATTTCTTTCACCGACCAAAACGAAAATACTTTTTTTTAGAACACCTACGCCCAACATGCGCTTAAGTTGCGCCTATGTTGCCCCTGCACCCAAGTTGAGCCATATGATGTCATGTGATGTCATCTTGCAAAATTACCCTTTTGCCCTTCTTCTTTTTTTGCGTCCTAAAATACTAATTTCTGACGAGGAACCTTCAAACTAACTCAGATCGGATAACGGATACAGCCGTTGAACTCATATCGATGCGATGATCAATAATATGTATCTCTCAAAATTTAAAAAGATCATCTCGTAAATTGTGTGTTCAAATCGTGCCAATTGGTAGCTAAAAACATATGACTTTTTAATTTACCGACCTCAGATTGAACCCCCGGATACAGCCATTGAACTCGTATCGATGTGCTGATCAATAATATGTGCTCCTTGAAGTTTGAATTTATCAGCTCAAAAATCGTGCTCCCGATGCCTCGTTTCGAGCAACCGAAAACTGTCAGCGTTGTCTGTTTTTGTCCAAATCACTGTCAATGGACTTGTATCATCGTACTGATCGATAGTGTGAGGTCTTCATAATTCGGTGAAGTTATTTTTCAAATAGTGCTCCCGAACCCTAGCCTATGTTTGCTGAATCGACCCTTCAGGGGCAAAATGATCACTTTACGCGTTTGGCTTCTTTCAAACTTTATTAGGCATCCTATTTTTCTTAATATTGAGTGGTCGGGCAAAATTTGGTATCAACAGATGTAAAGCGTGGAATTTCACCCAAAGTTAGGGTTTACGGTTCCTCATCAAATAAATCGATTCGAAGTTTGAGGTAGGGTTGTTTCACCTTTATTACATGTATATACATTCTATTGGTGGCTTAATCATGTTTGAATCTTGAATTTTGTGAGTTTTGAGCGTATTTGACGATTTGCGATCTGTTGTGAGATTTTTGAGATCGACCAAGTCGCTCGAGCGACCTGGACTTCGCTCGAGCACTTTGCTTTTAGGAAGTCGCTCGAGCAACTAATAGGGCGACTTATCAGTGGCTTCTACTGACTTTTGATGCATCCAATGACTTTGGGTTCGCTCTAGTGACTTGTTAGGAAACTTTGCCTGATGGTTTATATCTAGTTTTGAGGTTTTGGGCTTGTAGTCCATGGTTATGATGTATGGTTGTAATTAAGTTGGTGGTATATTCATGATTTCGGGTTTTCGTTTGACAAATAATGTGTGCGTATGTTATTGTACTTTGGTGTGATGAATGCTATGAAGAAATTCATTGGATTGTGAGTAGTTGTATTGCATTAACATGATGCGATGTGTAGCCTCCGATAGGAGACGTGCTAGTTATGTGATGTCTAGCTTCTATTCGAAAATGTACTAGTGTACTTTAGTTTTATCTAGCCACCAGTGCATGATGTGCTAGTTGGAATAAGAACAAATGGATCAATATGAGAACTGTGGATTGGTTAGTGAAATTAACTTAGCGTGACGGTATCCTAGACACTTTGATCAGAAATCGACGATTTACAGATTTATTGTCTTACGCATGTGATAATGAATTGTTCATAAAGCATGTCATATCATTTCATATTCATGTCATATTAGCATAGACATCTCTACTGGCTATTGTGACTCATCCCTTTGTTTTTCAGGTGATGCACCGGAGGCATGATATGGACTTGTGTGGATGCATATTGATGCATGTTTTGAAGAGCTTTTATCTTAAGAGTTACATAGTACCTTTGGAAATTATTTTGAAAGATGTAAATTAACTCTTCTTTTGACCTTTTGCATTTGAAAGTCAACAGCACTGTATTAACTTCAATAGATTATCTTGGGTTACTTGGGCCGAGGGTGCCCCTTTTGATTGTAATATTTTCAAACTCATTGTCACAAGTGAATTATAAAAGTTATGATTTGGGCTTATTATGGAGAAATTGTGAGGTTTTAATAGTAATCATGAATTTTTTTTAGTTTGAAATTGAGGACGTGACAACTTGGTATAAAACCATGAGTTAGAATACTTTGAGACCGTGGGGAGACTTAGAGTCTCACGCGTTCAAAAACTTTTGCATTTTAGAAGAGCATGTGTGTGCATGTGTGCATGGCATTCATATGCATTGCAATTATTGTTTCTTATGACCTAAATTGGGGGCTTGTGTAAGGCATCGGCCTTGCATTGTATGGTTGTTTGACGTTTTTAGTGTCTTGTAATTTGTAAAGTTATGCCTCGAAGAGGTGGGGTGAGGTTAGGTGAGCCCCGAGGTTGAAGCCGAGGTCGTTATCGCAAGATACCATTGGAGGATGTTCTAAGTCAACAGAAAGAAGTCCCTTGTGTAGAGGAGGTGAATGAGGAAGTGGAACAGAATGTTAAACCACTGGTTGTTCTGGACGTTTTTATTAAGGAGTTTGTAGCGGCACTTGCCAAGGCAGATCTGCTGAATCAAGCTGCAAGTGCCAATGCTAGTAATCAGGGAATCGATGCGATGAGGGAGTTTCGTCGTCTCAACCCACCACAATTCAGTAGAGAAGGTGGTGACTTTCTTATAGCCAACCATTGGCTTTTGGAGATAGATAAGTTGTTCAAAGCATTGAGAATATTCAAGGATGACCTAAAGGTCAACATTGTGGCATGTCAGTTGATGGGAGAGTCAAAAGAATGGTGGGAAACAGTCATGGAGGGCCGCAAGGCAAGTAGTTAGAGTGAATGAACCGAACATTGAAACATTAACATGGGAAGACTTTGAGAATCTTTTTGAGAATTAGTACTTTCTGTTATCCTACCGTGAGAACCTACCTGAGCAGTTTGAAAGGCTGGTACAATGGTCCTAGACCATGTTCGGAGTATGCTGCAAGGTTTTAGACCTTATCCCATTTTGCACCGAAACTAGTGGCTTTGAAAGATTGTAAGTGTCAGCATTTTGAAAGGGGCCTTCACTTCTTGGTTGAGAGGCTCATGGTGAGCCAACACATGATAAGTTTTGCTGACATTATTGAATGTGCAAGAAGCGTAGAATTGCCCAAACAGGCACAACGGAGTTCCAGAGTTTGGGAGCCAAGGTAGTCGAGCGTGATGCCTAATTCATCTTTTTTGGGGAGTTCTAGGAGTCAAGGGCGTAAGCGACAAAGAGAGCAGTTTCAGTCTCCAAGGGGCCATTCCAACCTTAGACCACCAATTTCATTGGATATGCAGAGCAAAACCTCTAGGCAACCGAGTGTATGATTTCAATATAACCAACCAAGTCATATATGTTTTGAATGCCCGGTGCCTACCAAGGTGTGTTACCGTGTGGCAAGAAAGATCATATTTGGACGAATTGTCCTCAAGGGGGAGGGACGCGTAGTGAGGTTGGCCCAGTGCAGCAACTGAGACAAGGACAGGGATAAGGGCAACAATCGTATAGAGGTCCACAACGACAGCAACAATCCCACCTTCGTCAGACTAGGGTTCTCAATTTGAGAAGGGAGCTAGTTCTTAGGCACCTGTGCAAGGTTCCGATCAAAGAGGTGGTTATGCGCAGGACAGCGCGCTCCTGCTAGAGCTTTCAATATCACATCTGTTGTTACACCATCTACATCTGAGAGCCCGAACTTGTCCGTTGTGAGGGGTACACTTCTCATATTCAATTCTTTCGCAAAAGTATTGTTTGATTATAGGGCATCACATTGCTTTATTGCTACATCATTTGTTTGTGCTTTGGAGATTGAGACCAATAGATTGGATCCACCATTATATGTCGAGACACCCATTAGAGGGAGACCCTTACTCAATCGTGTATGTACAGATTGCGAATTTGTCATACTTGATCGTCATTTTACTTATGATTTCATTGTGCTAAGTATGACCGGATTTGATGTTATTCTAGGTATGGACTGGTTGTCTACCCATTATGCCATGATTGATTGTTTCAAATGTCGGATCCATATTTGTTCACTCAGGGATGGTTTTTTTGAGTTCTTTGGGGGGTGTCAGGAGCCATTGGAGCCTTATCTTTATGAACCTCGGAAGCGAGATTCTATTTATGCGTTGTTGGTTAGTTTGATTCTTGATGAAAATGTGCATGTACGTGGTGAGTTGCCGTTAGTAGTTCGCGACTTTCTGGATGTGTTCCCAGAAGAGTAACCTAATTTACCTCCTGAGAGAGAGCGATTGAGTTTGTGATAGATTTGATTATGGGTGCTGCACGAATTTCTATGCCTCCGTATTGTTTCACACCGACAGAGTTGATGGAGTTGAAAGTCCAATTGCAGGAGTTGCAGGACTTGGATTTTATACGATCGAGTACGTCATCATAGGGAGCTTAGGCCTTATTTGCACAGAAGAAGGATGTGTCTTTGCGTTTGTGTATTGACTACTAAAAGTTGAATTGCGTGACCGTAAAGAACAAGTACCTGATGCCGATAATTAATGACTTGTTTGACCAACTCTGAGGAGCTAAGTGTGTTTCAAAGATTGATTTGAGGTCGGGGTATCACCAGTTGAGGGTACATAGTAAGGACATTCCAAAGACCACTTTCTGTACACGCTATGGGTACTACGCGTTTGTGGTTATACCGTTCGGGCTAACTAATGCGCCGACAACATTCATAGACCTTATGAATTGTATTTTCCTTTTGTATCTTGATCGGCTTGTGGTGATTTTGTTGATGATATCTTGATTTATTTGATTACAGAGGAAGAGCACCAATCGCACCTCGCCATTGTTCTTGGGCTTTTGAGAATGTATCGTGTGACATCCCATCCCATGTAAACTACTACTAATAACTTGGGTTTAAACATTTTGGGCCACGTGATTGGACTCCAACAAGCTATTGGGTCAGTGGTTTATATGGGGCGTTAGAAATGGTATCAGAGCAACCCGTCTACATAATCGAGTGTGAGGTCGGGACTGTTCAGTTACTAGGGAATAAACCCGAGGTTAGGCCGTGGTAACTCTAGTGTTCAACCCCTTGCGAGGGTGCAAGATCTTAAAGGTGGAGAGATTGTGACATCCCGTCTCACATTGAAAGTTTACATGGGTGATCTTGGGTATATAATGAGCCATGTAAACTACTCCTAATAACTTGGGCTTATGCATTTCAGGCCATGTGGTTAGGCTGCAACAAGTTATTAGGCTAGTAGTATGCATGGAGCGTTACAAATAGGATGTCACATGTCGTCTATATGCTAAGCTTAGCAAGTGTGAGTTTTCGCTTTCTGAATTCAAGTTTTTGGGCACATTGTTTCGTAAGGTGGAGTATCCGTTGATCAGAGAAAAATAGAATCCATTATGGATTGGCAACAACCGAAGAATGTTTCTGAGATCTAGAGATTTTTGGGCTTGACCGGGTATTACCGTCGCTTTGTGTTTGATTTCTCTCATTAAGCGGCGCCTATGACTCGATTGACTCATAAGGGGACGTATTTTGTTTGGGACAAGACCTGTGAGGCAGCATTTGAGGAGTTGAAGTGGCGTTTGAGTAGCGCTCCAGTGTTGATTGTGCCTGAGCAAGGAGTTGGCTACTCCGTATATTGTAATGCATCAAAGGAGGGACTTGGATGTGTGTTGATGCAAACGGAACAAGTTGTGGCCTACAGGTCAAGGCAATTGAAGATTCACGAAACGAAATTACCCCACTCGTGACTTGGAACTTGCCGCAGTTGTGTTTGTATTGAAGATTTGGCGGCATTATCTTTACGATTAGAAGTTTGAGATCTTTTCCGATCACAAGAGCTTGAAGTATCTTTTCTCTCAAGAGGAGTTAAACTTGAGACAACGCCATTCGGTGGAGCACATTGAGGACTATGATTTTGATCTACAATATCACCCTAGAAAGACGAATGTTGTAGTGGATGCTTTGAGCAGAAAATCAACCCGTTTGGCAAACTTGGTTATTCATGAATGGAAGTTAGTGAATGAGTTGGGGAATTATGTGACTCATTTTGAGGAGGCTAAGGATGGGATGACATTGTGCAACTTGACAATGCAATCAACTTTATTGACTCGATTGATCAACGCTCAACTACATGATGAGAAAATGAATGAGTTGCATAAGAAGTTCTTTGGTGGCAATGCGAAAGAGGGATGGATGATGCACACCGATCGGAGTTTGTGCCTTTGAGGAAAGTTGTTTGCACCCGTTGCTTGTTGGGAAGAGATTTTGATGGAGTTTTACCATTCACCTTTAGCCGTCCATCTGAGAGGGACGAAGATGTATCATGATTTACATTGGCAGTTTTGGTGGTTCGAAATGAAACGAGATGTTGTGAGCTCTGGGTGGAGATGCTTGACATGCTAACAAATGAAGGCCGAACACCAACAACTGGCAGGGGAGATGCAACCATTACCAGTAGTGGAGTGAAAATAGAAGAATGTGACGATGGACTTTGTTACCGGTTTGCCGAGATCGCCGAGAGGGCATGACGCAATATGGGTAGTAGTGAACTATTTGACAAAGACCGCTCATTTTCTTTCGATCTAGGTTACAGATTCTGTTGAGAAGCTTAGTCAACTATATATCCGTGAGATAATTCAATTGCATGTGATTCCCGTGTCTATTGTGTCCGACCGAGATCTGAGGTTTACTGCTCGATTTTGACAGAGTTTGCAAGCAATGTTTGGTACAAATTTATTGTTTAGCACCGCATATCATCCTCAGACTGAGAATATGATTCAGATCCTACAGGATATGCTTTGAGCATGTGTTTTATATATTCGAGGTAGCTGAGAGGATCACTTACCACTCGTTGAGTTTGCATATAACAATAGTTATCAATCGAGTATTGAGATGACACTATTTAAGGCTTTGTAAAGTAGGCCACGTAGATCACCAGTATGTTGGACCGAGTTGGGTGAGAGTACATGCGTCGGGTTGGATTTGATTGGGGAGACTACCGAGAGCATGAAGTTGATTCACAAGCAACTTTTGATCACGAAAGAGAAGACTACTAAGCAAGTGAAAGTGACTCGCCAATGATCACTTACCACTCAAAGCTAACAAAAGAGTTATGCCGATCAACGTCGTCTTCTATTGTCATTTGAGGTGGGAGACCGTGTATTTTTGAAAGTATTGCCACCGCGGGGTTTATCGCGTTTCGGGCAGAGAGGGAAGTTATCATCGAGATACATCGAACCATTTGATATTATTGAGAGGATCAGAGAGGTTGCTCACCATTTGGGCCTACCGCCAAAGTTGTCGGGTGTGCAAGACGTGTTTCATGTCTCAATGTTGAGGAAGTACGAACTGGATCCTTCGCACATTTTGGAGTGGTCCGAATTAGAGTTTGAGGCCGATGCATCTTATGTAGAGCAACCAATACATATTTTAGATTTCCGAGAGCAACTGTTGAGAGGCAAGACGATACCATTAGTTCATGTTCTATGGGGAAATCAAGGCAATGAGAAATCGACTTAGGAACGTGAGGATGAAGTTTGGGAGAAATACCCGCATTTGTTTACGCTTTGATCACGGTATGTTTGTTAGCGGATTTATGGCTTGGGGCATGTTTTGCCACTATGTTATTATGCTCATCGAGTGTTGATGTGATATAGTTTAGATATTTACTTGTGTGACATTCTTTGAGCTGTCGGTATTGTAGAACTTTTTACACTTATCAATATTGTGAGGTGGTGCTTGTATGGATATGTTTTATAGATTTCGAGAGCTTGGTTAGGCCTCAATTGTTGTTTACTCATTGAGCATGGTGTATGCATGAGTCGTATTTATGTGTTCGGTTGGTTTCTTAAATGGTTCCGTTGTGATAGTTTGATATGTGTTGAGCCTTTTGATGCATGAGTTTTATTATGTCTCGGATTGAGATTGTAACGAAGTATCTGTGTCTTGCTAGTGATTTTGTTGATAGGTGTCAGTGTCGACACGCTTGTTCAATTTTCAGGATGAAATTTCTTTTAAGAAGGAGAGGATGTAAGGGTCCAGAAAATTTGGAGTTTATATATGATTATTTGAAATTTGTATTTCGGGATATGTAATTGATTTATTATTATGTGTTTCAGAATTTCAGTTATGGGACCCGAGCTAGGGATTTACATTTCATCACGCACGCGTTGCGATAAGTGGTTTATTACGTGTGAGCCCGTAATGGGTTAGAAATCAGATTTGGGGTTTAAGGGAGTGGAAAGCCTTAGAATACTCTCATTCTCTCATACCCCTCTCTCAATCTAGGTTTGCTCCCACTTCTCTCTACTACCATTGTTGATTTGCTCCACTATTTCTTAATTCCTTTGAGATATAGTGTGTTCTACCCTTGCTCTATCTTGCATAATTGAAGACGGATCGCGATTTGGAGTTCGGAAGCTAAGGATTTGAAGGTTGGAAGTTGACCCAAAGTTAGGGTTTATGGTTCTTCATCAAATAAATCGATTGAGGTAGAGATGTTTCACCTCTATTACATGTTTATACATTGTATTGGCGATTTAATCATGTTTGAATCTTGGATTTTGAGAGTTTTGAGCGTATTTGGCGATTTGTGATCGGCTGTGAGATTTCTGAGATTGACTAGGTCGCTTGAGCAACTTGGACTTCGTTTGAGCGACTTTGCTTTTTAGGAAGTCACTCCAGTGACTGATAGGGTGACTGATTAGCAACTTCCACTGACTTGTGGTGCATCTAGTGACTTTGGGTCTGCTCTAGAGACTTGTTGGGCTACTTTGCCTAATGGTTTATCCATAGCTTTATGGTTTTTGACTTGTAATTCATGGTTATGATTTATGATTGTAAGTAGGTGGTATATTCATGATTTCAGGTTTCCGTTTGATGAATAATATATGCGTATTTTATTGTCCTTTGGTGTGATGAATGCTATGAAGAAATTCATTGGATTGTGAGTAGTTGTATTGCATTGATATGATGTGATGTCTAGCCTCCGACGAGACACGTGCTAGTTATATGATGTCTAGCTTCCATTCGAAAATGTGATAGTATACTTTGGTGTTGTCTAGCCACCAACGGGTGACGTGTAGGTTGGAATAAGAACAAACAGATCGATATAAGAAGATGGATTGGTTAGCGAAATTAACTTAGTGTGAAGGTATCTTAAACACTTTGATCAAAAATCGATGACCTACGAATTTATTGTCTTACACATGTAGTTATGAATTGTTCATGAAACATGTCATATCATTGTATATTCATGTCATTGTAGTGTAGACATCTCTACTGGGCATTGTGGCTCATCCTTTTATTTTTCACGTAATGCATCGAAGGCATGATATGGACTTGCGTGGATGCATGTTGATGCGTGTTTTAAAGAGTTTTCATCTTAGGAGTTACATAACATCTTTGGAAATTATTTTGAAAGATGTAAATTAACTCTTCTTTTGACCTTTTGTATTTGAAAGTCAATGGCACTATATTAACTTCAACTAATTATCTTGGGTTACTTCGGCCGGTGGTGCCCCTTTTGATTGTAATATTTTGAAACTCATTGTCACAAGTGAATTATGGAAGTTATGATTTGGGCTAATTATGGAGAAATTGTGAGGTTTTAATAGTAATCATGAATATTTATTTAGTTTGAAAATAAGGGCGTGACAACTTGATATTAGACCGTGGGAAGACTTAGAGTCTCATGAGTTCAAAAAATTTTGCATTTTAGAAAAGCAAGTGTGTGCTTGTGTGCACGACATTCATATGCATTGTAATTATTGTTGCTTTTCAATACCGTAGAACTAATGACTTGTGTTGGGGATTTGTGTAAGGCATCGGCCTTGTATTATATGGTTGTTTGATGTTGTTAGTGTCTTGTAATTTGTAGAGTTATGCCTCCTAGATGTGGCGCGAGGTTAGGTGGGCCCCGAGGTCGAGGCTGAGGTCGTTATCTTGAGATACTATTGGAGGACATTGAAGTCCCTCGTGTAGAGGAGGTAAACGAGGAAGTGGAATAGATGAACTGTTGGTTGTTCTGGGCATGTTTGCTAGGGAATTTGTAGTGGCACTTTCCAAAGAAAATTTGCTGAGTTAGGCTGCAATTGGGCAATGCTAGTAATCGGGCAATCGATGTGATGAGGGAGTTTCGTCATTTCAACCCACCACAATTTAGAGGAGAAGGTGGTGACTTTCTTGCAGCCAACCATTGGCTTTCAGAGATACGTAAGTTGTTCAAAACTTTGAGGATAGTGGAGGATGACCTGAGGGTCAGCATTGTGGCATGTCAGTTGACGGGAGAGGCAAACGAATGGTGGGAGTCAATCCTTAAGTTAAAGAAAGACGCAGGGAGGGCCACGAGGCAAGCAACTAGGGTGGATGAACTGGACGGTGAACGGTTAACGTGGGAAGACTTTGAGAATCAGTACTTTCCATTATTTTACCGTGAGAACCTACGTGAGCAGTTCGAGAGGTTAAAACAAGGGTCCAGGACCGTGTCAGAGTATGTTGTAAGGTTTCAGACCTTATTTCGTTTTGCACCAGAGCTAATGGCTTCGGAAGATCGTAAGTGTCGGCGTTTCGAGAGGGGTCTTCACTCCTTGGTTAAGAGGCTCGTGGTGAGCCAACACAAGATGAGTTTCGCTGACATTGCTGAATATGCAAGGTGCGTAGAATTGTCCAAGGAGGCAAAGCAAGGTTCTAGAGTTTGGGAGCCAAGGCAGTCAAGCGTGATGCCTAATTCATCTTCTTCGGGGAGTTTTGGGAGTCTAGAGAAAACAGTCATACCCAATGACTTGAACCACCACCGCTTAAGAGACATCAGATAAAGAGAGAAATGAACACTAATAGAAGGACAAAGGGAGCAGTTTCAATTTCCAAGGGGCCATTCCAAACTTAGACTACCAACTTCGTCAGATTTGCGGAGCAATACGTCTAGGCTGCAGAGTGTATGTTTTCGATGCAACCAACCAGGTCATATCTGTTCTCAGTGTCCGATGCCTCCTAAGGTTTGTTACACGTGTGGCAAGGAAGAACACTACTAGAAAAAAGACTTTTTGTGTCAAACCCTAGCCGTCGTAAAAAGTCACCCAACTGTAGCAAAAGACTTGACTTTTTGCGACGGTAAAATAGGGGTTGTAATTGAATGGGTGGCAAAAACTTTTTGCAATGGCCACAAACTGTCGGAAAAGGTTTTGCGATGGTTAAAGGTTATTTGCAACCGTTAATTTTCCATCGCAAAAGACCCTATCTTTTGCGACTGCTAAGTCTGCCGTGGCAAAAAGTAAAAGCTTTTTGCGACTGCTTATTATGCCGTCGCAAAACGTACGAACCTATTTGCGACTGCTTGTTATGCCATCTCAAAAGCCTTACTTTTTGCAACTAGTAGATTTACTGTCGCAAAAGACATTGAATTAAATAAAAAATACATTTCAAATCACTTCATATCAATTCCATAACTCAAATTTCAAAGTTAATGAACATAATTTTCTAGACAATAAAACAACGAAAATTATTTCAAACATAATCACGCATTATATTTTTTAAATCATTGTTCATTCGTAAAATTTCATTCATAAAATCAGCATATGAGACATTCATTTAATCCCACGATCTTCATTTACATTGTCCTGAATCATAGACTTCAAATAACTGGCTTCAAAATATGTTCATTCAACGGTATATATGTTCATTCATCCACAAATAAGTGGGTTTCAAAATGTGAATCTTCTCAATGGCGGAGCACTTTCATCTTGTTAAACACCTGAAAAGAAAATTATCGATACTTATATAAGAATCATGAATACATATGCGGCAACAATACAAAAAAGCCCACATGTTAATTTTATAAAAAATTCTCTATGCTTATGTATCATGGATACAAACACATGGTACGATACAGACACATGTAAACAAAGACTGATATTAGCAACAACGATCAAAATGCAAATAAAAAAGAACAAACATGAAGAAAGAAGAGCATATGAGAACAAAATTTCTAACATGAATGAGAACCAAAAAAATCAATCAACGCGGGAGCGAACAACAATTTGTGAGGTTTATATTGACATAAAAATAATTTCACTATCGTGTTGTTAGTTCTTTACGGTGTTTAATTGAATATATTTATTATCTTTTGATTATTTATATATTTTATTTGCAGAAAATAAGGATTTAAGTGGGTGAATTTGATCTACTCAGTTAATTCAAGCGAAACCCTATTTTGCAAGCAATTAAGGAAATAAAAAGAAAAGGTGAAGTGGCAGCCAGAAAATAAAAATAAAAATAAAAAAAAAAATGGAGCGGCAGTCAAAAAATAAAAAGAAAAAGATAAAGAAACAAAATAGGGTTAACAACCCTAGGAAGGATAATATAATAAGGGGAAAACAGCAGCAAAAGAAAAAAAGGACGGAAAAAAGGAGAGAAACAGAGGGCGGCAGAGAGAGAAACAGAGAACGGCAGAGAGAAGAAAGAAGGGAAAAACGGGAGAAGACAAAGAAGCTGCAGCCAGAGAAATCAGAAGGAAGAAAA
>JABCMJ010028761.1:0-10906 GCA_014822125.1 Arbutus unedo | reverse complement strand
CCAGTTTGTTTCTTATGATCGTTTATCTCCTTCATATCATGCTTTTGTTTAGTCTCTATCTTCTATATCTATTCCACAGAAATTGTAGGATGCAATAATGATAACTAAGTAGAAAAAAGTTATGGTGGAGGAGATGACAGCTTTGAGAAAGAATGGTACTTGGGAGCCAGTATCACTTCCAGGGGGAAAGAAAGCAGTAGGATGCAAGTAGGTTTTTACTGTTAAGCAGAACGCTGACGGTACAGTTGAAAGATACAAAGTGCGACTTGTTGCCAAAGGTTTTACTCAAACCTATGGTATTGACTACGAGGAGAAGTTTACTCCAGTAGCAAAGATGAACTCTGTGCAAGTTTTACTCTCTTGTGCGGCAAATTTGAATTGACCTCTTCATTAGTTTGATGTAAATAATAATTTCTTCATGATGAGTTAGAAGAAGAGGTGTATATGGATATACCACCAGATTTTCCTTTCTCTGAGACAGAAGTAAAAGTGTGCAGGTTGAAAAAGACCCTTTATAGGTTGAAATATTCACCAAGAGCATGGTTTGGTAGATTTTCAAAGGTTATGTTGCAATTCGGATGCAAACAAAGTTATGCCGACCACACTATGTTCATCAAAGGAAGTTTGGTAAGATTTTTATCCTTATTGTTTATTTTGATGATATAATAATGACAGACAATTATATGGATGAGATTCTTAGTCTCAAGTATAGTCTGACTCAAGAATTCGAGATTAAGGATTTATGATCACTATGGTACTTCCTGGGAATGGAAGTGGCAAGGTCTGGTCGGAGTAGTTTTATCTCCAAACAGAAGAACATCCTTGATCTATTGGAAGAAACAGGTATGTTGGGTTGTCGACCTACAACTTCTCCTATTGAGGCAAATCATCAACTCCGTAGAGACTCAAGGGAATGCACTGATAAGGAAATATATCAGTAACTAGTGGGCCGACCGATATACTTAGCCCACACTTGACCAGATGTTTCTTATGCAGTGGACATTGTTAGTCAATACATGCATGATCCTCATGCATCATATTTAGATGCAGTCTATTGTATTTTGAGGTATCTCAAATCAACTCTTGGAAAAGGAATCTTATTTTCTAATCACGATCACTTACGGTTGGAGACATTCACTGATGCCAACTGGACTAGTTCATAGATGTTCTACTTCTAACTACTGTACTTTCCTTGGGAAAAATTTGGTTACTTAGTGAAATAAGAAGCAATCAGTGGTAGCCAGGTCTAGCGCAAAAACTGAGTATAGAGCTATGGCTCATGGAGTTTGTGAGCTTTTGTGACTCCAAACCTTGTTACCTAATTTGGGAATATCTAATAATGGTCCGATAAAACTCTACTGTGACAACAAAGCTGCCATCAACATTGCTTATAATTATGTTCAAAGTAACAGAACGAAGCATATTGAGATTAATAGGCACTTTATTAAGGAAAAGCTAAATGATGGGTCAATATGTATGCCATTTGTAAAATCTAAAGATCAGTTAGCTGACATTTTCACGAAAGGGTTGGGCAGCAAGAGTTTCCACCCCATTGTGTTCAAACTGGGCCTGGTTGATATCTTCGCATCAACTTGAGGAGGAATGTTAAAAGTTTTATATGTGTATAACTGTAATTAGATTAGATTTAGGATTTATTTCCCTATGTAAAATAGAAGTAGAATTAGTTAGAGTTACAGTTAAATTATGACTCGTTTTACTTGTATAAATAGTACGTCTGATGAATAGAAAAGTATTTTGGATTATTAATTTTAACACATTACTTTCTTAAGAGCATAGCTTTGGTACATCAATGTATCGATAGCATTTTTCAAACTTGGATGACATCTCCAGTCATGATATCCTTCATAAGCACACATGTATTTGAATCCGCTTGAATTTGGTGATGAATTAACAGTGATGGATTATTACAATAAAACATTTGAACAATCAGACCACCATGTGGTAATGTTATGAGATTCAGATGGATGAGCTAACATGATTACTGGAAAATGCCGTGTAGACAAGTTGGTTGCATCAATAAAGGACAGCCAGCAGACCTATGCTTGATCACTTCAAGTCTTTAGTAAAACAAAAAAAAAAAGCAAAAACAACTAGAGAGATTTTAATAAACACCGTAAAAAATTCAAAGAACAAGAAACAAGGTGTCAAGAGAAAAAACTCCAAGGAAAGAAACTTCACAAGGAATGTATAGAAAACATTTATTCTAATATATAAAGAGAGAAGGCTAATTCGAGTGAACCATATTTTGAGGCTGTCACAAAAGTTATTACGGCCCTATAAAATATAGGGTTTTACAACTACAACTAACAAGGCAAAGTAGTAAAACTAATCGAGCCAACTACTCATTCCCACACCCCACTCCCGTATTCCACTCCTACACCCCACTTCCACATTTCACTCACACACCCCACATATTCCACTACACATGCACACACAGTGCGTGCCCAACCTCTAGTCATTATTACTGCATTGCTAGTTGAATTTGAGGACAATAATAGAAAAATGAATTGTCATATTGACAAACGTAAGTAGGGGGGCATAACTTGGAAGTAGAATGGCAATCAAAAAGTAGTTCAACAACAACATAAGCACCTATTTTCAACTTTTATATCTTGCAGATAAGCCAAATTCATCTTTATGTTTTGAATATCCAATCAATAAAGGGAGAGCAAGAATGAAGAACAAACCTCCAGCATACAAGCTCCCAATGTTTCGTATGGCATCAATGGTAGCCAAAGAAATCTGGGGGAAGCTAGTCCCAAATGCCAATAATGTGATGTCGGCAATTGTGTAATTCCACACCTTTACATGTCTAACAGCTTTACTATTTGTTAAAGGATCTATCTCCTCCACAACCCGGCTATGCTTAACGACATTTTCCATAGACCTGAAGAACCTTGCAGTTATAGCTGATAATCCAATGAAACAATAAGCAAGACCAAGGAAATAAAGGAACGCCCGGAATCCATCACCAAGGGCTGTTTCACCTTGAAACATGAAGTAGTCTTCGCATTTTGCCCGCCCTAAAATGTTGGAAATAGGAATGCTCTCAGCAGAATGGTTATTCATGGAGGCCATCATGTGCACTTCGAATTTTACTGCTCAAGCATGTTCTGATCAGTCATTGCGAAGCATTTGCATATCTGGTCAGTAACTAAAATCATAAGCCAAAAGTAGAATATATAGGTCGATTCAAGATATGTAGTATACAGGAAACACTGCATGTCATCATCATCATGATATGTAGTATACTGGAAACATTGCATGTTCTCATCAGCAAGTGAACAAAATTTGGATACAGGTAGTATTTGCTTTCTTTAATTGCTTGTTAAAATGTAAAATGCTTCCTTTGAATTCCATTACATAAGGATACGACACAATTGGCACCGTTTGCGAGATTGATAAACAACACTAGTTTTTCAGCAGCAGAGAGAGAAAGAAATTCAGAAAATACGTTGAACGCATAAACAAGCCCCAACTCAATAATCAATAACTACTTAATCTCATAACAGAAGGTCACTCAAAAACCCTGATTGACCTGGTCTGCAACCTCTTAGGGAAATCACGTTTCGATTGAACAATAATTAGAGACTCAATCTCCCACAATTGGCTCCGTTTGAGAGATTGATAAACAATACAACATTAGTTTTTCAGCAGCAGAGAGAGACACATAAATTCAGAAAATACATTGAACACATAAACAAGCCCCAACTCAATAATACACGACTACTTAAACCTCATAACAGAAGCTCACTCGAACCCAGATTGAACTGGTCTTCAACCTCTTGGGGAAATCACATTCCGATTGAAGAATCATGGAAGTAGTAATCTCCCACAGAAAGTAATAGAGTTCGTGGACAACATACCTGAGCAAAATCTGACGATATTCGGAATCTAAATGACGCAGATGTCGTTAACCGTCTTCAATTCAGAGTATATATACGCGAAAGAAAAATCCAATGATTATGGATTACGTCGAAAAAAACATGAGTCTGGTCTGTTTTGATTATTGTTTCGTTGTTACGTGAAATGTGGTTGTAATTTTTTTGTCTTTTATTAATTGTTTTTAGATTATTGATTCATCGATATTTCAAAAAAATTATAAATAATAAATTAAATTTACAAAAAATTTAGAAAGAACAAAAATAATTTAAAAATATAATTTTTTTGTACTTATTTATCGTCTTTAGTAGTTTTTTTAGCTTTTATACATAATTTTATACTTTTTAAATTTGTCTTATCGAGACGGACTATTAATTCACAAAAATTGATGTCAAAATAACAAATATAATTTTTTTTGAATAGATACAAAACTTTTTTTTTTTTAATCAAGTGAGGACAAATGGACCTCCTTTACGGTAGTTAGCCAGACAACTCTTTTTGTGAAGGTTGGCAGCACGATCATTACGTGACTCAATTCATTTTTAAAAAATCTAAGAACACAAATTCTTTATATATATCTCGATATAAATATATTCAGAATTGTTAGATGCATGTAAAGTTCAAATAATTTTAAAATTTTCTATATTTATGTCCGAATGTGTACAAATAATTTGTGTTCTTAAATTTGTTTATTATTTTTACCAAACAACTCTTTTTTTAATTATTATTTTTATTTAAGTTTTTTTCATCAACTTTTTTTATAAATTAATGATTTGTCTCGACAAGTAATTTAAAAAATATGAATTAAATTATTAAATAATTCAAAAAAATTGTTTGTTTTGAATTATCTTTGTATTTATTGAATTAATTTTAATTTTTAAACATGATTTTTTTGTCAAGACGAATTAATAATTCAAAAAGATTAGACACACAAATTAACAAATACAAAAAATAATGCATAATTTAGGCCCCATTTGGCCACGGGTTTTTTAGTTTGTTTATTGGCCAAAAAATAAGCTGATTTGGGGTAATTTATTGTAAAAAAAAAAAAACATGGTTTTTGGTGTTTGTAGGAAGTTTTCTCCCTGCACCGTACAACAGTCAAAAAGACCGGCTTCCACTTCCATCCCCTATTTCATTTCTCCTCCACACACTATCGTTTCATTTCCTCAGGCCAAAAAAACGCAGCTTCTTCACCAAAACCTTTGAAAATGAGATCTATGTCCCACCGCCGTTGCTACTGAAAACTTGTCTAGAAAGCTAATGAAATACAGAGAAATGCTAAAAGAAAATGAAGAAGAGAATAAACTTGCTCTGTATATTTTCTGCATACCAACTATTTGATTGATTACAGAGGAAGGCATGGCTTCCCTTTTACACGGTAGGTTCTAACACACAATAGAAAAGTTAGTTATACTAACAGCCAAAAGGAATATTACAACGTGATACAATTCAAGATTAGTACACCTAAGCTAACTAACTAACTACTTTTAGAAACTAACAGCTTCAGTAGGGCTTTTATTAGATACGTTGGAACCTTTAGGTGCATCATTTGTAGCTGTAGATATTGATTGGTTTAACACTCCCCCGCAAACTGATGCTGGAAGAGAGGAAAGCAGAAATTTGGTAGACAAATCAGTGAACCGATGAACCAAGAGGGATTTAGTAAAAATGTCAGCAAGTTGAGCGTTGGACGGAACATATTTAACAACCAGCTGTTGATTCAACACTTTTTCCCGGATAAAGTCATAGTCAACCTCAACATGCTTAGTCCGAGCATGGTAAACTGGATTAGACGCAAGAGCAATAGCGAACATATTGTCACACCAAAGAACAGGAACACCAGTAGTGTCAGTGATGTGGAGATCAGAGAATAATCGTTGGAACCAGACTAATTCAATAGCAAGATTGGCCAAGGCCTTATACTCAGCCTCAGTGGATGATCTAGCAACAGTAGGCTGCTTCTTGGCAGACCAAGAGATGAGATTAGCAACCATGAAAACACAAAAAACACTGGTTGATTTCCAATCACTATCATCCCTAGCCCAGTCAGCGTCTGAATAAGCATTAATCCTATGTTGACCTTTCACAAAATGCAATCCATAATGCAAAGTACCCTAAATATAGTGCAAGATGCATTTGACAACGTTAAAATGGGTATTTAATGGGCAATGCATATGTTGGCAGACTTGATTCACAGCAAACGCAATATCCGGTCAGGTTAAAGCAAGATATTGCAAAGAACCAACAATGATTCTGTAGAGATCAGGATTGGAAAAAACTGTGTCATCAAGTAGAGTACAAGATTTAATGGCAGACGGAGTGCCACAGGCCCGGCAATCAGTCATGCCAGCCTTCCTTGGCATACTTATGTTGAGAGAGAACAAGATCCGTAGGATTATAAGTAACCTCAATACCCAAAAAATAATGCAACGAGCCAAGATCCTTCAAGGCAAAGTCCAAACTGAGACTAGTGATAATTTGTTGAATAAGGACAGTATTATTGCCAGTGACCAGAATATCATCAACATACACAAGAAAGTAAAAAGGTCTTGTCCTTTTTGCAGAATAAAGAGTGAGGTATCGGCTTAACTATTCACAAAACCTTGTTTAAGCAAGCATTGAGATAACATAGCATACCACGCACGTGGAGCTTGCTAAAGTCGAACCACACAAGCTGTTTGTTGTTTCACAACCGGGCTGAATGTTTCAGAGTAATCCAGTCCAGCAGCTTGCTAGAATCCTTGAGCCACCAATCGTGCTTTATACCTTGCAACACTACCATCAGCATTCCTTTTAATTTTGAAAATCCACTTGCAGCCGATGGCAGAACAGTCAGAAGGAAAAGGAACAAGAGACCAAGTTTAAAGCTTGATATTCCTCTGACATTGCCTTTTTCCATTCAAAAGTTGAGACTAGCAAGTTCAGTGGTAAGAGCTTGGGAAATAGAAACAAAAGAGAAGGGAACTTTGGAAAGTATGATACCATTTTTGGATCGCGTGATCATAGGATGAGAGACACGAGAAATAGGAGAAATAGGACTAACAGAGCAAATAGGAGGACTAGGAGAATCTATGGAAGAAGAGGATGCAGGTGTAAATGAAGGAGGAGATAAATGTGGAGAAGAATTAGATAAAGGAGAAGAAGAAACAACAGAAGATAAGACTGGAGAGAAAGAAACAGTGGAAAGTGGATTTGGAGGAAGCTGGGGTAGAACAAATGAAGATGGAGGCTGAGATTGAGTAAAAGAAGAAATAGGAGAGGATAAAGGTTTTTGAGCTACAAGCTATAGATATGGAAAGTCATGTTCCAGAAATTGAACATGCCTAGAGATATAAAACTTTTTGGTATGAGGATCAAGACATCGATAACCTTTGGTTGTTGGACAATAGCCAAGAAAAATACAAGGAATGGAACGGGGAACTAATTCGTTAGGGCTATAGGGTTGTAACCACGGGAAACAACAACAACCAAATAGTTTAAGAGAATGGTAATCAGGGGAACGCTGATATAAAAGGTGAAAGGGGACTTGAAAATGAATAGAAAATTGAGGTAAACAATTGATTAAGTACAATGCAATGGTAATAGCCTCAAGCCAGAATAAAATAGGAAGGTGAGATTGATGTAAGAGAGCTATGGCAGTTTCAATAATGTGTCGATGTTTGCGTTCAGCTATGCCATTTTGTTTCGGTGTATATGGACAGGACGTCTCATGAACAATACCAAAAAGAGAGAAAAATTGTTTCATGAGATAATTAAGGATTTCACCACCATTGTCTGATCTCATGACCTTAATATCACAACCAAACTGATTAGAAACAAAGGTTTTAAAGTCTTGAATATGAGATGAGACTTCAGACTTGGCATGCAAAGGAAATAACCAACTGTACCTAGTGAAATCATCCACCAAAAGCAAATAATATTTGTAACCGCTAAAAGAAACAACTGGAGCAGGGCTCCAAACATCCATGTGAAGTAGTTGAAATGGCTTAGTAGAAACAGAAGTAGATGTAGTACAAGGGAGCTTATGGCTTTTAGCAACTTTGCATGAGTAACAATCCGTACTCAATGGTTTTATTCTAGGTAAACTGTAGTTCTTACAAAGTAATTGAAGTAGATGGGAATGAGGGTGGCCTGATCTTTTGTGCCACAAATCTGCAGTAGAAGATACAGAAGTGCTAGCAAGGACCTGAGCTGTATTAGTAGAAGGACGGAGAGGACACAGTCCACCATCGATTGTTGACAACGGTCGAGTTAACTTGTAGTCGTAGAGTTATTTCTGGAGGAAGGTTTGAAGGAATTAAAACAGCGACTCCTCCAAAGATCCGTACCTGATCGCTTACAAGATTATGTAAAAAAACAAAAACAAAAAACAAACCAAAATATGGTTTGTTTTGGTTTCTTTTTCGTCTTTAGTGAATTTTTATAATTTTTTCACATAATTTTATACTTTTTGTATTTCTTTCGTCCAGACGAACCAACAAAATAAAATTAAAAATAAAAACATAAGTTGTTGTTTCTAATAAAAACAAAAAACTACATCAATATTTTTCTACATTTACCGGTTGTTCCACCTACAAATATACAAATTTGAAAAAGAAAAACCAACTGCCATGCATTATTGCAATTGATAATAGCATTCTCATAATTAATAATGACATTTGTATAAATAAAATAGGATTATAAAAGTGAAAGAAGATATGAGGAGGGGAGCGATTTGATAATTTTATCACCCTCCAAATATGACAAATCCAAATAGTCATGATATGATAGTGGAAGCAATGAAGATCGACTCTTTCTATAATTCTTAACAAACAGACCTTAAAGGTTCTAAATTATATATGTTGGCCTCCTAACAAACAGACCCTAAAGGCTAAAGTTTATAAACTATATTGGCCAGATTAAATAACTCAAACCCAGAAGTAACAAACATGTGAATGGGGGGAGGATATTTTATTTAACTGGTCTGCCAGCCAATAATTTTTATAAATCCCATAAAATATACAAATATCATTAATCAATATATAATATTAAGACATTTAAAAGATACCGATACCATATTAAAACATGCCTGATTGTTGGATGGTACATTTTTCTATTTTTTATCACACTGAATTATTAATTAGGTTGAGGACAATGGACCATTTTGGAAAGTCATATTTTAGTTTAGAAAAAACAAAAAGATATATAAAAAAAGAGTTATTTAAATCATAATCCTAATATGGAAGGTGATTTTTGTCTCGAATTTTTTATTTAATTTGAGAAGTGAAAGGGGAAAGGCCATTGATTTTTCAACTTTGACCTTCTCTCTAGATATTGAAGCTATTGACAAGAAGAAAAATGACACAATATTTAAAAAAATTTAAACCGGTCATTCATAAGAATAATGAGTACTACTTTTATAAAAGAGTAAATTAAATATTATTAGTCTCACTTTTACTATCATAAATAATAATACTCTTAACTATTAATTTTTTTTATTCAAAACTCGATATTTAGCAGATCTGATAGTTTTCCAACATGGTAATGAACTTTTTATTTTGCGACTTTTTAGATAGATTTGTAGTTTTTTTTTGTTTTTTTGTAAGCCTTTGAGCTTTCATTTTTATTTATTTTTTTGTTGCTTATTTGTAGTTTTAACTGTTTAAGCTTATGGGTTGTGTACTTCGTATCTGATCTAAAAGGATATAAACTACATTTGTTTGTTTTAAGAAAACAATACTAATATTTTTGTTGTATGTGTCCTGACGGTTAGTTATCAAGTCACCAAGAGTAATGTCTTGTGCATGCTCGCTCGGAGCCCAAATCAGGTTTAATTATATAAGGTGATTGAAAAGTCCGAGGTATATATTGTATGGTTTAACTAAGAGGAGTGCTACAAATTCAAAAAAAAACAAAAACACTAAGAAATTTTTTCCAAATTCAAAATCAATAGTCATGACACAAAATCATAACCATTGATTTTCATGAATTCGAAAAAAGTTTCTTGATTTTTTTTCTGGGAGGCTAGACATTTTTTTTAACTAATTAACTCTAGAAGTACTTTCAGTTTGAGTCATTCTTTCTCAAGAATTAACTAACTTGAGCATTAGATTACCCTTCGACTGACGACGTCGGTCGGTCAACACTAATGAGTTCTTGTTTTTACAATTTATATTGAAGAACCAGACATGATGTTTGGATATCAAACATTTCTAACCACAAGCCAAAACAAAATACTCAAAGCTATAATTTTCACAATGTCATCTTTCATCTCTCAATCGATATTTCTCGACGTCAGACCTTTTGGCAACTTCAATCAATTTCGTACAAATAAATTTCTACAAAATGGGTCCGGCGGGTTTGGCCCGTCTTTTGTTCATTCAATCAAATGGATTCAATGAACCAAAGAGACAAATAATACAAGCTCTAAAAAATAACATTAATTTTAAGACTAGTCCAAAAAAAAATTACATCTATATAGGTTTTAATCTAATGATCCAAACCGTTGATTTCATTACACTTCCGAAGTGGAGAGAAGGTGGTCCTCCAAATGATCATCTGAGGATACTATTTTGTGGGAGGTCCTCTTAGGTTTCCAGTAAATTGCATAGAGCACCAGTTGAGCAATGCCAAGAAGAAGTCCAGTCCCATTGGGTATCTATATTTACAGATCAGTCACCAAATTATCACTAATTCAGTTTCAGCTGTTGATAATTCACAATCTCACATTTTATTTCTGAATTATAACAAATAGGGTTTTGAAAACACATCATTCATCTTTTGATAGATAAATATGCATTCGATTCGAAACCATATTTATCGTTTGTGTTTTTGAAAACAAACTCGTAGTATTAATAAGGGTTTATTGACCTCCTTAAAGTTTTTAATAAATACACTAACCCCTTTGAAAAATCACTCTGACCTCGTTTGATTTTGAAATTATTATGTAGTTATTTCCTAATGTTAAAACTAGTCAAATACCATTAGTAAACTTATTGAAACTTCAAATTCGATATTTTAT
>JABCMJ010028759.1:0-15380 GCA_014822125.1 Arbutus unedo | reverse complement strand
CCTCTTAATTTGCCAATTCCTCATTTTCGAGGATCGTCCAAACAATCTTAATTCAACCATTAAAAAGTACAATTAAACACTAAAATTCATCCCCTAAAAAGTACAATAAAACACTGAAGGAATTTATAGGAAAACATGGATTGAAACGATGTGTTCGACAAAATTTAAGAAATCGAAATCAAATTAAATTAATCCAGTTTGGTCTGTTCTTTATTTGTTCAATCTAATTTTTAATTTATTAATTTTGTTGAGAGACAATTGAATCAAGTCCAATGTAATAAAAAATTAAGTTAAAAATTGCACAAATAAACAAATAGACATTGAATTCGCCAAGTTCAATGTACAAAACTATATTAACTTGTATACAAATTGTCTAAAATTTAAAAAATATTATCATCAATATATTTATAAAATTTTTAAAATACATATTACAAGTGTTCAGGTTCAATTCATATTCAAGATCATAAAATACAAATGGAATCAAATATTTTAAAAATAAAACAAATCAGACCGAAAAAAAAAACAGAACAATCCCAGTTCAGTTGGATTTTTCAATTTGATCCGCATTTTCCGTATGTTGTGGTATTTTCCTGAGCAGA
The DNA here is from genome assembly GCA_014822125.1 of Arbutus unedo. Lineage (NCBI taxonomy): Eukaryota > Viridiplantae > Streptophyta > Magnoliopsida > Ericales > Ericaceae > Arbutus > Arbutus unedo. Next base: position 14,781 of record JABCMJ010028759.1, on the reverse strand, counting down.
TTCGACTGCTTCCAACTAGTACTTCCGGAAGTTGGATGGAGCTAGAGTGGACTGGACGGCCAGATCCGGTTGTGTGCTTCTGTCATTGAAGATGGTAAGTTTGAATTCTCACCCCCCGCCCCCCGGTCTCTCTCTCTCTCTCTCTCTCTCTCTCTCTCTCTCTCTGCGAGTGTCTGTATAGATATTGATACGCCTGTTCATGTATTTGCTTCTAACCTCAACCAACGTAAACCGTGTGAAATGCTATTAATCAAGTTTTGGAAATCAATGATGGGGTTTGTATGAATATGGGAATAAGACCAAGTTTTTTAGAATATGAGGTGGGGTTTGAAAAACATTTCATTTAATTGACAAAAGATGTTTGACATGAATTGGGTGCGGTGTATTCAAGTTACTCTGGCCTCACCAGATTTGCCTGCATTGTAAACAAATACAGAATTTTGACATAGGGCATTTTAGGGCCTCTTTTTTTTTGCTCAGCCACTTTAGGGCCTCTTCTAAGTTGTCAAGAAATACCTTTTATGTTTAGTCAATTGGCATCAACATTCCTCGTAAAATTGTGTCCTTATTATGAAATTAAGGGTACAATGTGGAGGGCCTGGAGGACATGAATGCCTAAAGGCTGTTTGATGTGAAAACCACAAGTGGATGCCATGACAGGTTAATTTAATAGTTCATCTTTTGACTAAAGGGAATGGATGTTGCTTGCACTTCTTCATTATTTCCTGGGCCCTCTCTCTCTCTCTCAAGAAGAGGCTTTAGATTGATTGCAGATTTAGACGGTCTAATTCAGAGGATGGTTGGTTGCATCACACTCATGTGCCATTTTGTCCTCAACACTGCCCACCTCCTGTGTGAGTCCGACAACCTGCCTTCAGCTTGAAGCTTCTTTTGTTTTTTCTATCTAGCTCTCTGAAGACAACATATCAACACAATACGAAGAAGAAAACATAGCTTCTCTGAATCCATTTGTTCACGCAGTACCATTTTATCATTATATTTTTTTAGTAGGACACGTTGTCCGTTCAGGATACATTAGAAACACTATGGTAGGTCAAAATGCAATTTTTAAAAGTTGGCCCCGAGTCATTATTCCATAGATGCTTAGACCATGAATACTGTATAGTGACTAAGTGATGATTGAATTATATCATCATAATGTTAATATTATTTGTGATGATAGAAATAATGTTTGTTACTTTTATGTGAATTCATAAGATGCATCTGGACTACAGATATCGACGTCTATCAAACGCTTCCATAACTCTGTCCTAATTTAAAAAAAGATGACTTGTTTGCTTGTCAATGCTTGTGTCTTGTGTTTGTATTTATTGCTTCTTAGTTGTGCCAACAAACAACAACCCTATGTTAGGCTTGTTTGCTTACCAATTCTGACATTGGTTGGGTTGTTTGTAGTCATTACTGTCATAGCTGTGCCCAGTTGAGGCATATCCGTTAAAGGTTGCATTGAAGATGTTTTCCCCTTCTTGATTACTTTTGCTTCTTACAAGATAACATTTCTTCCCAGAAATGGAGTGCTACCAGCTGGCATGAAACTTCAAATCTCAAATTAATCAAACCAAACATCATATCCACTCAGTTGGTGAGACTGGTTTAGTTTGTTCAGCATGCACTTCGATTCATATTGGTTCTAAGATGAGAACCACTTGACAAATTTGGTTTTGAAATTGAGACAGTGGTTAACTGAAGCACTGCAAACTAATTGGCAACATTTTTTTCTCGAGAATCTGGAATGTTGTATTACCATTGTTTAGTATCTAATACACTGCTGGCTTTATGTGTGGCATGGTTAGGTTAATTACACTGATCATTTTGTTGAAGAGGAGGATCATGAATTTTTGCAGCTTGAGGAGGAGTTGAAGATCGTAGAGAGTTCAATAAATATGCTGACCACCAATCTGGGACAACTGGTCAGATCTGTTGTGTATATACTATTAAAGAAGTCTATAGCTGCTAGTTTGTCCTTTTACTTTCAAAAAATTTGGAAAATGGAATCTTGTTTCATTTTGAGGAATAACAATTCAAGGACAGGAGATGATGCAGATTCTTAATTTCCTGTTTTCTGTTTTGGAAATTGATTTAGTTGCTATGCCATTCCTTGTGCTGTTCTCCAGAATCAAAGAAAGACTCTTTGTCTGAATGAGATGCAACATCTGCAAGAGAGAGTCAGTAGGGAGAGTACTGATGCTGTGTTACAGAGATTGTTATCACTTTCACAGTCACTAAAGGTCATCTAATGTCTTCCATAGCTTCCTACTAACTTTGTGGTTGCATCAAAATAGATACGTTTGGTGAGACTTTTTTTTTTTTTCTTCTTCTTTTCTGAATAATTTGACAACAAACTGAAATGGAATTTGATCCGTAGAAATAATCTTTCATACCAAATGCACACGTTTTATGTTCAAATACAAAGAGTAGTGATGACATAAGAAGCACAGACACTTAAAAGAAGGTGGTCTGTCCGTGTTCTGATTGACACTTCTTGGACAAATGGTAATTGTGAATATCGAATTTCCAAATTTGACGTATCACTGTGATATGCAAATTTGCAAAATTAGTAATTGTTATGACTAATCATGGTTAGATTCACTAGGAAATTTTTTAAGGTTTTCTTGAGGATTTTGAATCATTTTCATGCCCTACTTTTTAAGGGATTCTTGAGTCCTATGTCAATCTTAATTGTTCACAAATAATTGTATTTTATCTATTATATAATTTGGAATGTATACCTACGGTGATATATATACATAACAATATATTTGGTCTAGTATATAATTTGGGAAGTACAATTATGGTGATATTATGGAGTCCTAAACTCTGTGGATCTCTCTCTAGGTTGCTTGCACTGAGCTCCTTTTGCATGAGCTCCAATAGGAACAACCCGTTATTGTTGAAAGGCCGAAGGTAGCCGAAGCACACTCCGATGCCTTAGTTGAGGTATGCCGTGGGCGCATGCACCACGAAAGTTGACAGCTGAGTAATGCACCACAACGTCTCGACCAACCACCTCATGCACGACGTCTGGAATCATCATCCTGTGCACCATGATGTCATAATTTACCATCTTTACTTCTGATGTCATGTGTGACGCACCGAATGTTGGGCGGTAATCCATGTGGTTGTGCCGAGCCGACTGTCCACTACGTGGTGTTGCAAGCTGTTATTCTGTGGTCATGCTGACCAATCTCCGTTCGGTTGGACCCACACACTGGTCGTGCGCCCGAAGATGGGCTGGTTGCACGGGATGCTTGTCTGGTGGAGCCTTCGGTCCAGCCCAACGTGGGAGCGAACTGCGCAAAGGACCCGTTATGGCAAGAGAAAGGACCAAATCTTTGGTCATCCTTTGGTCCGGTGGTTATTGAATCCAACGCGGACCCATATGTGTCTGGCCTACCACAAATGCATATATGTAACAATATTTTTGACCTTTATAATTGAATGTATCTCCAACGTCCCATATTTTAGAGAAATACATATTCATGTGTTCGTGTCGTGTTGTATCCGTGTCTCGCATAAGTATCCATGCTTCTTAGGTGATGACCAATGACACTTTCATTATCATACAATGATTTAGGTTATGTCAATGCTCATTAACCTTGTGACTACCGTTTTCCAGCAATTATCTTGCCGTTTGTATTTACCTCATCCATTTCCTAACCCAATCGTTGAAGGTTCCAGGTTCTGGAGAGGCAAGAATCTGTACTGAAGTCGGATTCAAATGAAATATGTTCTAAATTACAAAGTGAGGTTAATGAATTGGAGAATATTATATTGTGCGGCAATGATGACGACAACCTCTCGGATAATTCAAATCATTCAATGCACGATTTTCATGAGAGATTGAATTCAGGAAAGAGGGTAAGTTATTCATTTTCTCTCTACAAGTATCGAAGTGACGAGCACATAGAACAGCTAGGTCCTTTGCTTTATCATTTGTTTTCTACATCTGGTTATATGACAGCATGTCTATTCAACATCGCTCATGTTTTTTTTTTCTTTCTTTTTGCGTAATAGCATCTTTAAATGCCTTGATAAATGCGTATGCTTTGTACTTTATTTTTCGCAAATTAACCTTTGTTGTTTCTAGTTTCCACTAGACGTGTGCACTGCTTTGTGGGTGCTGACATGAAAATAGGCACTCTATAGTTTGGAAATTGTGCCCCATTGTGCATGGATGCCAACCAAACAATATTCTGGTTTGTAGGAACATGATACTCTCCATTCGCTATACCATTTGATTCCATCCTTTCTGAACTGAGTAGGAATCCAATACACTCCCAACTGGTACTCTAAGGACATCTTATGGTTTGCTTGATATCTTATTTTGAATGGATTTTAGTCCTAAATGTAAGGAGGTTCCAAGAAAACAAAATGGGAAACACAGAATAGAGAATGTGTAGGTCGAGGTTTTATAAGCTATCAAATGCATATGCAGGACAATCTCCCAGAATACTTTGAGAAGTGTGTTCTACTTCACCCATAGGTGACCAATATCTCAATGGATTCTCTTTAGCCTTTTAAACACCCTGCTTAACTACCATTACTGCACTATGACTCTAGAGTTTGGTACTGCAATATTGGGATATGGGGGGTTTATGCCTTTTTTTGGGTTTTACTTGGAGGTCTTCTCAATGGCAATCTTGGGTAGGACCTGCGTTGTCGTATATGAATCATCATACGGCAAGAGGAGAACATGTGAATTACCCAAAAAAAGAGGAGAACATGCGCAATTTTTTAGGAGAGCATGCCAGGTCAATTGACAAGAAATTTTCATGTTTATAAGATAGCTTGATATGCATCATTGGGCCTATCTCCTGATATTTATGTTTTTGAGAAATTGGTAACTTGACATGGTATATCAGCTAGGTACCAGGGATGGGTAGGGTGCGCGTCTCTAACTTGCATGCGACAGGTTCTGCCGAATGAGCACGTGTGCAACGTGAGGGACGGTGTGAAGCAAAGTCCCACATGGCCTGGGTACCAAAGTAATAGGAGTATATAAGCGTGAGATCACCCGCACTTCAAATGCTAGTCTTTGGGGTTGAGCTCTACCCAAGACCGTGTAGCAATGTTAACCATTTTTTAGTTTCAATCGTTGAGAGTTTTTTGGTCTAATACTTGAGAATCTATAACCGCTTTATTAGTTATGGACTATGTAGCACGGACACTCATCGGAGATCTCCGTAGCCCGTGTCGGACACGCCAGAAAACGTATGGGACACGCCTGTCCGATTCATTTTTTGAAGGGAGACACGATGGGGACACAAGGGTACACGGCGGGGTATATTTGTTATTTTTTTAATTTTTTGTGGGAAAATGTGTTATTACATAACGTATGTGCGTTAAAACTACAATTAAGTACTTAAAACCCTAACACACCCGAATCCACGATCTACTTGTTTTCTGCGCCTGTGTTGTTCTCCTTTGTACATCTCCTATTGGTCTCCCGCTGTTGCGCTGTGATATGTCTCTCGCGCACTATCTCTCTCTCTCAACTCGCGCATTGTTTCTCTCTCTCAACTTGCGCATTGTCTCTCTCTCTCTCTCTCTCTCTCTCTGATATATATGTTTACATACATATATGTATATCAGTATATCAATATATATACATAGTACATACATATATATGCATATCAATATATATATGTACATCAGTATATTGATGTGTATAGTGAGTATACTCTCTCTCTCTCTCTCTCTATATGTGTGTGTGTGTGTGTGTGTGTGTGTTCCATGTCCCTTTTTCGTGTCTGTATTTGTGCTGTCAGTGTCCGTATCCATGTCCGTGCTACATAGGTTATGGATATTAGCTTTTTTGGTCGATACATTTGTGTGTATCACCGCTATGTATTCTTGGATTATGGGGGGAATTCTTCAAAGAAAGGATAGAAAAGCTAGGGACCAGTCTTCACTTTAAGAAGAAATGAAAGACTTTGGATCCTCACGACAGAAGACTCGACGAATTAGGCAGATCGGTATTTCAGCACTTACCTCTTTGATTGAATGGCCCCTGAGTCACACTCAACCTTCACTCTCTTGATTGCACCATCGGCTGCATCCCCTTTGGCACCTGTAATTAGATATTCACGATATAAAGAAGAAGAAGAAGCTGGCACAATTAGAATCTTCATAAATAAAAAGGCTACTTTTTTTTTTACTCTCTTTTATTTACCACACTGCTTACTATTTCATTTCCACTACAATGGCAAGTCCAAAACTTCTCCCCGAGGCATTAAAAACTATCACCTTTCTTTTCATAAAAGGGTAATTTTGTTGCAGGAACTTGCTGTTAAGCTTAGGGAAATTTTATTGCTCAAAAGGCAGCTTGATGATGTGCCATCACAAGCAGAACTCATCCAGTATGCCTCTCTTCTTAGAAACTTTGCTTCATAAAGTATGTCTATCTTTATCATTACTGTTTTGTATCGTTATTATTACTATTTCGTATCGATCAAGAATCAAGACATCTCTTTATGGTGTTTCTGAACTTGTATGAAACGACTTGGTTCCAGTTTCAAACGGGAGAGAGACCGCTACATTTTGAAGATTTAGGGAATAACTTTACCTTTCTTATTTTAGTTATACCACGAGATCTTTCTAATCTACATTTTTGCTGCCAATTTAATTTTTATTATTACCAAATTGCACTAGACTTGTCTTGGGTAATGTACTGGAGACATGTTTGAGCCATTTTTATTTTTTGTACTGTCTAAATAAAATCTCTTTCTTCAGGTATGAGCACCGGTTTTCAGAACTTAATGCACATATTCAGGTATAAAACTTGCAGATCTTTAATTCTCTGACCTTTGGTGCGATTTATTAATTTGTTTTATTGACTAGCGCATTACTAAATTAAAAAAAAATGTTCTCTTCCCTAATATGCAGGAAAAGCTTCGGAAAACTCGTAAATTATATGCTACCTTTAATGCGTTGTTGGAGATAAAAGACTTGATGCGAAAAGAAACATCTTTGTTAAACTCTATAGGTTCACAGGTATATGTAATGGTGGCAGCTTCTTTGTCTTCCTTACATGCACTTATTTTTTCAATCTTTTCCATTTGCAGCTGATTTCTTCACAATTCATGACTATGCTGGTTTGATTTCTCATTATGTTGACCTGGCTGTGAAATTTCTTACTACCGAGTCCCTTCACCTCAAGGGTGGATCCAACATTTGCATTCGAGGGGTCCAATTAAGAAGAAAGCTTTTTGTAAATTTAATATTTGAAAATTGATTGTTCTAATTTTGATAGAATGTTTTCGAAAAATTTAAATATGAAATCTTGAGAAATCGTCAATACCATGTATCAATGACATGTGGTAGCATAATGTAATAGCAAATCACCATGTGAGAACCCTACATAACTTAGTATACTCCTAGTAAAATTGGTCCATATATTTTCATCATGGGTAGAATACTATGTATTTCTTTGAGTATGATAAAATTGTAAAAGACTACTATTGTGCGGAGCCAGGGGCCCACTTATGCAATTATCTTCCCTTGTCTTTTTTAAGTTTCATGTGGAGCAGTTTAGTGTATTTTTTGGTGTGGATTATTGATATTATAGAAATCTTCTATTTTACGCTGTGTCACCTGACTTATGCGGGAGATTTGTGTTCTATCAGGTAGCCCTCAACACAGACATCTCTAGGTTTTCCTTATTGTTTCTGACTCCTTTTCAATTTATTTTGTACAGTTTCAAGCTGCTATTACTAGCACTGCTGGTCGCTTGAAACTAATTGATTCAATGGAGGGAATTATGAAGGGAACCCAACAGGCAAGCACTTATTTTCTTGTTGTGTACAGGAACAATATCTCTCTCAACTAGTTTTATAGGTAAGATGAGATGCTCGACAACAAAATTCTACCAATTGCTCTTTAAATCTGGAAAAATCAGTCAAGGTCTTGAAATCTCATATTTATGTCTAAAGTTGTGATTATTTTCTATTGGAGACGAAAATTGAAGAGATCAAGTTAGTCTTTATCCTACCCTACAAAAATCTATACAACAAAGGGAGAGAGAAAGAGAAAGTAAATATAAGAACATTAAAGAATCATATTGCCAGAGTAAGCGTTTGGGATATTTCTTTGTTTCTAAACGAATATGTCTAAGTATGATAATCTACACACATTCAAGCGTTCTTGGAGCATTATAACCAAATCCTTGTTAGTTAGTTATGTACTTTGAGGGCTTCAGTTCACTATCTTGCAGTGCTTCTTATATTTTTGGTAGATTATCCCGCATGAATTTGAGCAAAATGGTCCCAGAAAAGTCAAGCATCTTACATGGACTGTTTATCCAGTTTTTTTTTTTTACCTTGTACAATGAACCAGAAAGCGTGATTGGCTTGCACCTGAAATAACATCCTCCCACTTTGCTGCCCTATAGCCTCTTACTTGAATTGCAAATTATGTCAGGCATGCGTCAAGGAATTTGGGAGGGTTTAAAAGCTGAGCTTTGGTCTTTCCATTTGCCACTTCCTACTTGTGTCTATGGGAAACAACAGACAGCTCTCGTACTTGGTATAGAAAAAAAAGTGATGATGACATCAAGAAAAAGGTTGCAGATTTTTTAAGTTGAATTTAAACAAATAGCTAAAAAGAAATTGCAAATAACATGCCTTGAAGGGATTGATTTATCCTAGTTTTTGGTCAATCTTGACATATTGCAGTTCCTGGTGCATTTGTTCGAAAATAGTGGTACTTTGAAATGAATATAAGTTGTCTTGGAACTTCTTGTTGTATGCACAATTAATCTATGCTGAACTTAGTGTTCAAAGCGTCTACCAGCCTCACGTATCCCTGTCCAACACATGTCAAACACAGGTACGCTTCGATATGCTCCGAACGCACCTAATTATGTATTCGCCTTCGAGAAAAACATATCTGCTTTAGTCCTACATGTTGGGGGCACGGTAGGCCATTTTAGGGACACATTAAGAAGTCAGAATGCAATTTTAGAAAGTCAAAGGAGGGTCAAAATTGCTGTGAATTCCTAGTTCTTCAATACTTGTTGGTTTTTTATTCATATCTTCATAACATTAATGCATTTGTTATCCATACCCAATGTGATAGTAATATTGTGATTGGGTTAATAATTTATAGGTACACTGTCCATATATTTTACATACAACGTGTCCAAACTGTGTTTTGGAATGACGTGTTGGTCTCATGCCATGCCCTGTGCTCATATCGATGCTTCTTAGGTTGTGGCAGTGTTCAAATATGTGGTACTTTTTTGTACAGTATTGGTACATATTACTAGTGTGCAAACCTGTGTCCTGCTCTTCTTGAACTTGAGGTACTCAAAATCTGCCCTGAAGAAATATCTCCCTTTAGTTTAAAGGAGTAAAGAAACAGCATATAAATCAATGGGAGCTGATTTGAGTGATTTCAAATGGTTGGATAACCTTATTGAGTCAATTTATAAACTTGGTAAATGCTGTTGTTCAAATATTCTCCTTGTTAGTATAACAATATAACTATGTAAAGATTTGGAAGAAAAGACATCTGAGGTGATGCCACTCATGCTCACTAGCCACAAGATGGTGAATAAGAAGGTGGTCAACCAATTCCCAAACTATTACCAAGATCTAACTGATACGAGTCAAATGGTCAGGGTAAGAATCTTCCAATACGCTGCCATTCACATTAAGTTCCCCTCGTTGGGCGGAGCCTTTGGAGACCAAATACCTCTTCATGGGAAAGATGAGTTGCGATGACTGACCAAGACCCAATGAATGTGTCATCTTGAGATGACCTCTAAAAACCTCAACCACCTCAGTTTATTGTTAATATTAGCTTGCTGCTACTTCCTTGTTTGCTTAAATTGCAGATATGTTTGATCGAAATGCTTTTTATGGGATGGTACATTAGGTTCTATTTTTCTTTTTTCTGTAGAAGCTCGAAAAGGTGGCACTTGCCCTACAAGCAGAACAAAAAAATTGTGATGCTGTCAAGAAAAAGTATGCTGCGGCAATTGCGGAACAAAGATCCTGCTATTCCCTCTTAAAAGCTTTGCAGGTAAGCAGTCATTGGTGAAAGCTCCAAGTACTTGAATTAGTTTCTCTCAATATTCTCTCTGTCTGTAAGGATTTATGGAGGCAATCCTGTATTGATATATAGAAAGTATGACTTCACAATATCAGATTTTTTCCTGAAAGTTAGCGTCCTGATTCAAGTGAGGAAAATGCTGATTCTAGTAGCAACTGAAGAAGGCTCTCTAGTAGTATAGCTAATTAAATTAGGACTCGTTTTGCTTGTATAAAGTACACTTAATGAATAGAAAAGTATTCTGGATTATTAATTTTAACATAGTATCAAAGCGGAACAGAAAACCCTAAGCCGTCATCCACCACCATTGCCAGAATTTACCGGTCTTCGTGGTTATTTTTCGTTTTTCCCTTTGTGGATTGAAGCATTGTCGCTCTATCATATCGCTATCTCCCATCACAATCCAGCCAACCAGCTTTTGCCGACGACAGTTGCCAGTTTTCATAGTTTTTTGGCGCCCAATTTTTTTCGGCGCGTACTGTTCATCGGGGTACTGTTCTCGTGCACAATGTTCATCGGAAGTACTGTTCATGTTTGCACTGTTCACGGGCTGCACTGTTGCAGTTTCAGCACTATTGCAACACTGTTTCCGCACGTTTCTGTGCTGTTTTCACACGTTTCTGCGCTGTTTCAACGCGTTTCAGCACGTTTTAGTGTGTTTCTGTCCTGTTTACTACACTGTTTTTGCTGTTTTTTTGGTAGTGCGATCTACTAGTTGTTAGGAACTATTGTTTTTCGCTTGCGTTCTCAGTTTGTTGGGTTTTTTTTTTTCCAGTTTGTTGTTGGGTATCCATCTTCTGCATTGCAGTATGGTTAGTAGCAGACAAACCAATGGGCCTATTGATCGTGAGTCAATCTGGTGTGACAAATATCCTGATTATATTGGTGATTTTTCTCAGGAAGAAATACACGCTCTCCGACGCCTTATGGCTCAGGCTGATTCTCCATCTACTATAGCTTTCGCTTTCACAGCCGTTTCATCCCATTTTGCTCACACAAGTATTCCAATACGTGCATTTACTGCCTCTTCAGTTGTTCCTTGGATTATAGATATCGGTACTTCCGATTATATGATAGGTTGTTCCTCTGTATTTGATTCTTACTCTACTTATTCTGGTAAGGATGATGTCAGAATAGCCGACGGGTCATTCTCTGCTATTTCAGGAAAAAGTTCTGTTCGCTATTATCCCTCTTTATTTCTCTCTTTAGTTTTGTATATTCCAAAATTTTTCACTAATCTTTTGTCTGTTAGTAGTGTTACTCGTTCTGAAAATTGTTCTGTTATTTTTTTCCTACTCATTGTGTTTTTTAGGAACTAGATACGGGAAAGGTGATTGACAATGGTAAAGCACATGGTGGTCTCTATTTCTTGGACTCTGTCCCTCGTCCATCTCATTCACCCAGGTCATGTGATATAGCCCTACAAGTAGACATGAGTTCAGCTCTTTCCATGTTACATCAGTGGCACCGTAGATTGAGTCATCTCTCTTTTGGAATTGTAGAGAAATTTTTCCTAGTTTAGTTAAAAATTATTCTTGGAGTTAGTTGTTTTGTGAAGCCTATGTGTTTGGAAAATGTAAACGTTCTTTTTATCCACCTATTAATAAAAGGAGTGATTGTCCGTTTGAGGTTATCCATTCTGATGTTTGGAGTTCTTCTCCTATTCCATTTCTCAAAGGTTATCGATGGTTTGTCACATTTATTGATTGTTATTTTCGTGTAATTTGGGTTTATTTACTTAAGTTCAAAGGAGAAGTCTTTTCTCGTTTTAAATCTTTTCATGCTATGGTACGCACTCAGTTTGATAAACCGATTAAAATTTTTCGTAGTGACAATGACACTGAGTATATAGATAGAAGTTTTCGAGTGATGAAAATGATATTTTTTTTCAGACAACTTGTATTGACACTCCACAACAAAATGGAATTGCTGAATGCAAAAATCGTCATCTTGTTGAGATTGCTCGCTCTCTTTTATTCACTATGAATGCTCTTAAATTTTTATTGGGGTGAAGCCATTTTAACTGCCACCTACCTTATAAACCGCTTACCATCCAGTGTTCTACTCTTCAAAACTCCTTTAGAGTGTCTCCCTGGTAGCTTCCGTGTCACGACACTTCCTCCACGAGTTTTTGGTTGTGTGTGCTTCATTCATACCCATCATCTCACGGGTGGCAAGTTGGGTCCTAAAATCCACAAATGCATTTTTATTGGGTACTCTCCTACCCAGAAGGGTTACAAATGCTATAAGCATTCCTCTAAATTTTTTTATGTCTCTATGGATGTCACTTTTTAGGAGTCCGAGTCCTTACTCTTCCTCCTTTCCATCTTTTCAGGTGAAGTCTAGGCAAGAAGAGATGTCTACCTAGTATAATCCCATTGAGGGAGAGTCACTGTTCTATAATCATAGTGACCAAAATGAGGGGGAGCCTATATCTGACCAAAATGAAGAGGAGCCTATATTTGCTAAAGGGGCAGGAACACATGACATTGATGGTGATATGGGGGAACGGATGTACCGACTACAAACGGCGAACTTAAAAACATACACTAGTTGGAAGAATGAATATTCTCCCATTAAAACTCCCTCTATTGATTCTGATAATCTTCCTATTGCTTTTCGAAAAGGTGTTAGGTCATGTACTCAACATGCCATTTTCCAGTTTGTTTCTTATGATCGTTTATTTCCTTCGTATCATGTTTTTGTTTCGTCTCTATTTTCTATATTTGTTCCACAGAAATGGTATGATGTAGTAATGATACCTAAGTGGAAAAGAGTTATGGTAGAGGAGATAACAGCTTTGAAAAAGAATGACACTTGGGAACTAGTATCACTTCCAGGGGGAAAGAAAGCAGTATGATGCAAGTGGGTTTTTACTGTTAAGCAGAATGTTGATAGTACAATTGAGAGATACAAAACGCGACTTGTTGCTAAAGATTTTACTCAAATCTATGGTATTAACTACGATGAGACGTTTGCTCCAGTAGTAAAGATGAACTCTCTGCGAGCGTTACTCTCTTGTGTGGCAAATTTGAATTGGCCTCTTCATCGATTTGATGTGAAACAATCAAGTTTCCCTTTCTTTGAGACAGAAGGAAAAGTGTACAAGTTAAAGAAAGCCTTTTATAGATTGAAATAGTCACCAAGAGTATGGTTTGGCAAATTTTCAAAGGCTATGTTGCAATTTGGATACAAACAAAGTCATGCCCGACTACACTATGTTTATCAAAGGAGGTGCTGGTAAGATCATTGTTCTTATTGTTTATGTTGATGATATAATAATGACAGACAATGATATAGATGAGATTCTTAGTCTTCAGTCTAGCCTAGCTCAAGAATTTAAGATTAAGGATTTGAGATCACTGCTCTGATCGAAATATTTTTATCTCCCAACGGAAGTATGTCCTTGATATATTGGAAGAAATAGATATGTTGGGTTATAGACCTGTAACTTCCACTATTGAGGCAAATCATCAACTCATTGGAGACTCGGGGGAATACATTGATAAAGAGAGATATTAGCGACTAGTTGGTCGACTCTTAGCTCACACTCGACCAGATATTTCTTATGCAGTGGGCATTGTTAGTCAATATATGCATGATCCTCGTGCTTCATATTTACATGCAGTCTATCGTATTTTGAGATATTTCAAATAAGCTCCAAGAAAAGGGATTTAGTTTTCTAATTATGGTCACTTACGACTGGAGGCATTCACCGATGTCGATTGGGCTAGTTCTGTAGATGATAGATGTTCTATTTCTGGCTACTATACTCTCTTTGGGAGAAATCTGGTTACTTGTCGGAGTAAGAAACAATCAGTGGTTGTCAGGTCTAGCGCAGAAGCTGAGTATAGAGCTATGGCTCATGGCGTTTGTGAGCTTCTGTGGCTCCAAACCTTGTTACGTGATTTGGAAATATCTGATAATGGTCCGATGAAACTCTACTGTGACAACAAAGCTGCCATCAACATTGCTCATAATCCTGTTCAACATGACAGAACGAAGCATATTGAGATTGACAGATATTTTATTAAGGAAAAGCTCAGCTATGGGTCAATATGTATGCCCTTTGTAAAATTTGAAAATCAATTAGCTGACATCTTCACGAAAGGGCCAGGCAACAAGAATTTTCACCCCATTGTGTTCAAGTTGGGCCTGATTAATATTTTCGCACCAACTTGAGGGGAAATATTATAAGTCTTATGTGATTATGAACTCTAATTAGATTAAGATTAGGATTTATTTTCCTATGTAGAATAGAAGCAGAATTAGTTAGAGATCTAGTTAAATTATGATTTGTTTTACTTGTATAAATAGTATGTTTGATGAATAGAAATTTATTCTAGATTATTAATTTTAACAGTAACATATTCCAGTTATTGGTATATATATTGCCTTGCAATCAACGGAAAGTGAACACAATCAAGTTGGCCTCTTAAGAACTCAAAAAGTCAAGAAAAACATACAGTGATCTTAAATCGGAAAGTTTTCCAAGTTCCTGTGGAACCTGCCCCGATAATGCATTAGTGCCCACGGACCCCTGTAAAGTAATTCCGGCGCAAGTCTCTGCAATATATGGAAGAAACTTAGGACCATTAATCGAAGAAAAACTTAAAGGTCATTGGGCAAAAATATCTATTATTATAAAAAGAACACCTTTTTTGTGTGAGTAATTTTCAAGACTGATTCATACTTTTAATTTCTTAA
>JABCMJ010028758.1:0-17402 GCA_014822125.1 Arbutus unedo | reverse complement strand
TAAATTTTTTGATGCTTGGTTTCTCTACAAAGTACAGAATAGAGAGAATTATTGAGAAGATAAAAAAATAAAAAATTAGTTTGAAGATAAAAAATTTATTGGTTAAAAAAATTTAAAATTTTAACCGTTAACAAAATTTTAAAACTAACTGTAACCTCTAATTTTATAAGGGTTCTTAAAAAAAATAAAAAATTGATACGAAAATAAAAAGTTGGATTGGTTAATTTTTTTTAAAAATTACATCTTATTATTATTATTATTTATTTTTACTTATTTAAATTTTATTTTTAATTATACATTTAAAAAAATTAATGTGAAATAGTAAAATAAATGAGAGTAATATTTTCGTAATTTAGCGGGAGGAGGGGAGAGATAGTTTTTTCAAGAGAAGTATAATTTTTATTTTTAGAGAAAGGTGAATGGCAATTTCCATTACAAACTTCGGAAAAAACAAATATATTTATGGCAAACTTCATTTTGACAATCCAAATTAGTACACGAAACATATGATAGTTAATGTAAGAAACTAATAACGACAATAACCCTTCAATGCTTAGCATATGATATTTTAAATTTAACTGTCGAGTTATATGAAATAAACTCTTAAGTTATTTATTATATTGATGATCATTTTACAATCCAAATTGTAATTAACATCAATTCATGCAAAGGACTATTTTTCACGTCTATTTGTTAGGAATTAAAATTACGAAAGAAATATGATGAGTATAGTAAGAGAGATATAATAAAAAGATATATTGATTATAAGAATGAATATTATAAAGAGTTTGTTTCAGTATTTTTTGAGGAATGACATATGATAGATATAAATAAGTAGATAATATTTTCGTAATTAACAATGACATTTGCGTAAAATTGAATGAGAATATAGAAGAAAAATAAGGCATGGATAAAAAAAAGAGTGTGATAATTTTGTCTCCTTCCAAACAAATAAAAGTTAAAGACGTAAACAAACTCCAATATGAGAACCCAAATTGTTATATTCGAGGGGATAATCTTAATCTTTTTTTTTTCCTCTAACAAACAGCCCCGTAGAGTGAACTTGCTTCAGGAATTTAATCATATTTTGGAGTTTAATTTTATTCACCCTCCGTGGTGTAGGACTACCTCGAAACCTTCTTGATAATCAAAATCGTATATTTTTTTCTAATTATATTATTTAGTTATTATAAAAAAATTCAGTTCAATTGAACATCGATAAATGCTTGACCGAAAAATCTAATTTTTTATTTCGAAACTTTTAATTTTTAAAAATTAAGAACTATATTTTTATGTTAAAATATCTATCGATATTCGATTGAGTCGAATTATTTTTAATAAATAAATTAATTAATTAAAACAAAAAATTTCGAAATAGTCTCACGGGACAAAGGATAAATAATCACTCTAAGATGAACAAAACTAAAGATATGTTCCTATCTATTACTGCTTTATTTAAAATTAGAAAATGGATAAATTTATATATAACATAATAATATTAAATTATTAATAAACCAACTTTTAGTTTCTAAAACAATTTAAAATGACCGCCACTTTACCATCTCTATGTAAAACTCTGACCACAAGTATCCACTGCAAGAAAATAAAAAAAAAAGGGAAAATAAAATGTCAAAATCATGATAATGTTCCACTTGACCCACCAAAAAAAACAAAATGTCATAATTTCATCCCAAGATAGATCGGCTTTAGAAACACTCATTCAAAGTTTACTCAAAAGTCACGAATCCCAAAATGTCACCTTATACCTACTACTAATATAGTACCATATAGATCAAACTTCACTCCACCATATCCATCACCTTGAACACCAGCACTAGCAGAATCAACAGCCTCCCACTTACCCATAACCATTGCTTCAACATGGTTGGGCTTGGCTGCACCCTTGATGGCAATCTAAACGACTCCAAGTTCGATCAGCCCATACCATGGATCGGCATCTACATAGCCGCTGCATCCGCCGCCTGTGCACTTGCCATGGCTGTGGATGCCCTCCACGGATTCCGCCAACGGAAATTCTGGTTCCCCTGCAAATTCTTCTCTCTTAATGCCACAACCCTGACCATAATAGCTGTGGCGATCAAACTCTCGGTTGACCTCAACACCTCCATGCCCCGCCGCCAGGATCAGCTCGCGAAACTCAGTAGCGCCGCCTTGATATGCACGGTAATGGGTAATTCCATTCCATCACTAGGAACCATGGAAAATAAGGAACTCGTGACCAACATCGTAGCTTTAGGAATCCTTGTTATTACTGCAATAGTAAACATCTGCATACAATTGGGTACTGGGGTTATTTATGTTTTCTGGAAAGAACATGCTTTCCTTATGTTCCTCATGCTCGTTTTGCTTGCAATACTGTGTTCTTCAGCTCTGACTATTCCGACCACCAAATGTTATTTCGATCTGAAATACAATAAGAAACACAAAATAGCTATGAAAGAATGCTCAGCTAAAACTGTGAATTGTGTTGCTGAGAAACTGAGAGAGGATCTAACCAGATTTTGGATGATGGCAAATACCTGTGGACCCCAGTTCGTGATAGGCCGTTCCCCAACGTGTACTGCCTCGGGCGCATTCTGCCTTCTGGCTGCTATGACCTTAGCAGAAGCGATGATTCGTTCTTACTTCGTGCCCTGGTCCTTCAAATTTTGCATTGGTGAATCGGCTTATAAGTGGTCAACTACTTTGATTCTTGTAACCCAAATCATAGCAGTTGTAGCCGGAACCATTGCACCTGCTTTCAGATGGTTCATGGCTATCAATTTCAGGTGTCCAAAGAAAGCAACCAAGGCCCGCAAGAGTAAAACCCACTTTAAAGTTGAAAGTTACTGGATCCAGTGGTTGATAGAGGGGAAAGAGTGCCCACTAGGGCTACCAATGTGGGGACGCCACGGGAAAAAGCTAGTCAATAACACAAGGAATGTGATTCTGGACTTGTGTATTCGAGTGCAGTGTGTAATAGTGGTGTCTAGCAAATTGGTTCAACTCGTTTCCATCTTCTTCATGACAGGGGTCCTGATATGCCATCACAAAAGCAAGGGTTTGACGTGGTTGTTCAAATGCCACAATAGCGTTACAAATGATGAGTCAGGCTCGGAATCGAAGCCCTATTCAAAGCTGGACCTCAGCCGTTTCGTTTTGCATCTTGAGGGAGAGGAAGAATTGGTTGATGTGATGATAGAGAGCAATTGTGATGCGACCGATCATTGGTTTCTAACGGGGAAAAAGAAGCAGCCCAAAAATCTCATACAGCTTCTGGAGAAATCTGAGTTATTGAGAGAATTGAAGGGAGTGCATGAGTTTGATAGTGACAAGGTTCCCTCTCTGGATGCCGAAGAACCTCCCAACTGTTGGGCTCTTCCAGTGGTGACACTAACCGGTATTGCAGTGGCCCTCCCAGGAATTGAACGCCTATTGATTAAACAGTTAGTAAGAAGCGTAAATGAAGGTCTCAAGTATGTCAGAATTGTAGAGAATAACCTGAATTCCAAAGCAGAGTTAGATAACATCCTGAAGGCAGCAGAAATTTCGTGGCTAGGAATCGAACTCTATCACAGGTGGCTAGATGTGGATCTCCGCAAGATGTCCCTACGTGCCAAAAGCACAGAAAAGATATTGGAAGAGCTTTCTGATAATGCGCAGAAGAAGTTTGGGGAGTTCAAAGAGAAAGATATTCACAGTTGTTTGAAGGAGAACCCTTCTAGGTGGCCTGTCAAGGTGTTGGCTGCAAATTCCATGTACAGAATATGTAAAACTATTTTGTCGGATTCTGAAGCCAGAGACTACGACGGTAGTGAGAGGTTATTTGAAAGGTTGAGTATCATGATAGCTGACATATTCCTCGCTTGTTTCTCCAACTTACCAAGAGTTATACCCCTGGAATGCCACCGCAGTGCCATTGAAGAGAGGGAAGAACGTGTCCGCAGCACGATTGTTCTTCTAGGAAAGTCACAAAGGATCTTGGAAATTCTTGATCAACAAAAGCCTTCAGGTTTGGATCCGGAGCAGCTGGCAGGTATTGATGACTGGCGTTCATTACACAAGCAGAAGACTTCACCAACTGTAGGCAGTACAGCAGCTTTTAGTTTGTCTGATGTTTACCTATCCATCGAGTAGAAATCAAATGCATGGAATTCGAGCTTAAGGCAGGTTGTAGATTAAGTAGTACCATATGGTATTGCAATACAGAATCTTATTAAGAACTTTCAGTTTTTTGAATATAGGACTGTATGGTTTTTGATAAATACTCGCAGCTAGTTTACATGAGGAGGAAAAAGACGAATGGTGATCAGTTTAGTGAGCCATACCTTAGGAAGACAGCGTATGTTCAAAAACAGTTTCAGCGATTAGAAAATATACCTAGAATACAGAAATCCCCAACACAAGATGTCCTTCATCATGTACACGCCAAAAGAGAATGAAGAGACAAAAGAACCTAGGACAATCTAATAGCTTCGTGGATCAACTTCCTACCTCAAGAAAACCCAGCAGCTTCAGACGGTTTCAGCAAATGTCAAATTCAAGCCTTCTTAACAACGCGTGAACACCTTATTTACAATAGGATCTCCCTCATGATTTTCATCAATGACCCCTTTTAATTTCTGAATAACTAGGTGATGTTTCCTTCAAATCCACTCCAAAAGTGTTTGAAAATACAGGGAGGAAAAAGTTTCCACATTATAAAATATCAATCTGTCCTCTTACCATATAGCAGCACAATAAAAACAAGCATACACATACAAGAAATTAGGCTGTCTGCGACTCTGGGAAACAATTACTACTTATCTTGCCCGGAAAGTAGAACAAAGAAAACAAATGACTTGCATGATGAAGAGTCTATACCCTATTCATAAGTTTTTTTTGTCTAGCATCCATTAATCAACATATTCATTTGTTTACAAGGATCAATATATTTATTTCATGGCAATCAAGATGAAGATAAATAGAGAGGTTGCATTATGCTTTCCACCACTACCAAAGCAAACACAAAGCCCACGCAACTGCCGTTAACAAAGCTACATCCAGGACCACCATCAAAACAGTCCGCAAAAGCTAATGCCCTTCAGGACACAAGGTTTTTGCTTGCTAAATAATCATCTCAAAGATACAACTATATAACATCCAAGTCCTCACCAAGCCTAATGTAATAATCAATGAAGTCCTCACCAAGCCTCACGTAATAATCAATGAAAGTGAGCCTCGTTGTTTTGGACGCCAACCCTGAGATTTTGGGGCCCTATGCGAATCATCATTTTGGAGGCCTTCACATTTGAGCATACTATAATTCCAATTTCTAAAGGATACATACTGTCCAAAAAAAAATTACAATAACTTCAAAAGGCAAAGGCACAAAAGCTACTCTATTATTACAATAACTCAAGTATTTATCCGAACATTCCTCTTCTTGCATCTTTAGATGCAAATGTATCAATTTAACTTGTATAATTTAACTTTTGTGCAAAATCATGATCTGGCTAATCAAAACCATTTCAAATTCTTTTAATAAAGACCAATATCAATCTAAAAAAATTCACACAGAAGTAATAAAAAAATCAGTAACAAAAATGACAAAAGTTAAATCAAACCTAGTTTAATGGTTATTATGATGGCCTGGTGGGCTCGCCCCTTGGGGTGGCCCTGTCTTATGGTCCTGCTTTCGGCTACTTTTCTACCTGAAACTCCACCATGTAAAACTTGATTACTCCCTAACTACTATTTTGAAACTGGATCATATTCATACATAAGGGCTGTAACATGACGCACATCATCATGGTTACTGCAGGTATTTGTTAAAAAAATGTGATTACAACAATCATGGAAAAGCACCATTTTTACACGGGAAGGTCACTGCAGATGGAATGTTGATTGGCTTCTTTCAAGGGACCATTACAACTATCCTGCTAAGTGGGCAATATGTCGAGGTATGTCTAGATGGACCAGACCTTACCCCTGTATTGACTTAATTGTGCCAGTACGTCAACTAATATATACCCATTATATTGTCCCTGTAGTACTTTTGCTGTTAAATCTGTGCCTTTAAAGAACTGTGCCACCAGAACTACAAAAGCAGGTTCTAGTGATGTATTTCAGTTTAAAGACCAGAACTAGTATAGCCATTTCTGAAAAACGAATGCTGATGTTTTCATAGTAACTAAATCATTCGGCCCATTGGTATCTATGGTGAACAACTTCACTAGGTCTCGGTTCATGAAACCTGTGCTTCTGCAAAACTACACGAGATTTTCATCTACTGCATGGTATCTGAAGTACTACCCATCTAATGCGCATTCGTGTTTCCAGCAGGACAAATATACTTTCCTCCTTGTACTGTTTTGTACATTGGTGTATGAGTGGAGGCGCAATAGGAGAAGAATCCAACAGGCAACATGGATCCTGTTAGGAGGCATCACTCCCTAGGATTTATACAAACTCACTGCATATGGAACTCCTCTGTGCCAAAAACATTCAATTAATATGTCCAGATATCATTGTGCTGTAAAAAAGTGCCTCCTTCAAGACTCCAGTGTAAAGATCTAAATCTAAACACCAACTAAAGCAGTGATGCCAATATCTAGGAAATGTAGTTTTATCAGTAAGTTATTTTTATTGGAGTTACTACACACATCAAGGACGATTCAGTCGGATAGATCTTGAATTGCTTCTCAACCACTGGACTTCAACAACTCTGGGCTCTAATAGTTTTCTCCGAACTTTTGTTCTAAAATGGATACAGATTTGCATTTAGGATGGCATAATGCCCCTCAAATCTACCTCTTACCCTCAAACCTTGCCAAGTCTGACACCAGACTCAGTTACCAAACCTTGATTACTTACAAAGCAAAGTATTTGTCAACACCTTCATGCTTCATGTAACTGCCTATCCAAGAAATGCTCCCCATCTACCAATGAATCCCAAGCTACAGCTAGCAATAAGGTTTAAAGAAAACGAGTCTGAAAGAAAAGGAGAAGAAGACAATTATCAGAATTAAGATGCAGTTCGACCTTTGATTAAAGCTTTTTGTCCTTGTCAGATGCACACCACATGCCTTAACTCTGTAACTACTACTAGCAACATATGAACCATCCTTTGGTCCCTCATATCACCCATCTCGAGCCTGGAGACCTGTGACGTCGGATTAAAGAATTGAATGCACTGATTTCTTGACCCTTGTTTCCCACAAGCCATGCTACTGATTTGAAAGCTTGTATTACCAGTTTTTCCACGAAGAAGTATTTGCACCAATACTTGACCCAATGCGTGCAAACAAACAGAAAAATTTCAATCTTCTAGTTTATCGGCTCAACTTCTCGAGACAGTAAACAGAAAAAGCAGAAAAAGTCTTCCAGCAAGATATCAATCACTCCTTGCTGAGAGTATCCTTCCTGCAGCCAAGCATCTAAAATTATATATTGTCACATGCATAAGTCGCTGTTATACCAGCTCTAACCAAAGGCACAAACTTAAATCATTCTTGGCACTTTGAAAAGATACCGTGAATGCCATTAAGTTGTCCAAGTACTACCATCACGAGAACTCCGGGGACAGTCGATAGTGCACCCATCATAAGAACTTACAGCAGAAGTTGTATAAGATTTCGTCTTACATTCTCTGAACTAAACCCCTCGAGACCATTTCCAACAAAAAGGACCAATTAATTTCTCATAAAGGGCTTAAATCTGCTTCAATGGAGTGATAATGTTGATTGAATCAAATGCGATGTATTTTAATATGTTTCAACCATCGAGACCTTTGATTATGTTCTAAAAAAAGACTGTCCAATTACCACTCCTTTTCTCCCATGTAAATACTGAACGTATTGGTGCCATTTTTTTTCCTTTGTCTTTTCCAATACGACCAGTACTTTGTCGGCAACCAAACAATAACCCTAATACTTTAAACGATTAAGCGATCCATCTACAGCTCTACTTTATAACATTAACAGATGCCGAATTTCACGTCAATTCATTACGTACTCAGTAACACTATAACTTCTAATTGACATTATGAAAGACGGACAAACAACAATAGAAAGGTAAATTTGATCACAAATATTTGCAACTTACAACTCGATTTTCCAAGTTATGCACAAAAGGTATGCTAAATTAATAGTTCAACCTTTCTTTCAACATATGGAAACGCATTAATGTTCAATGAGGTAGTTACAATACGCTGATTTACGATACGTACTATTTTCATTTTCTCGAACACGTGGCAAGATCTTTTCTAGTTTTTCTTTTTATTTGGTTTTCTTGAGCATAATTTTTCAAACGAAGAATAATCATCCTATCAACAGATGAGATAAAGTGGTAAGAAGGATTCTGTAACATGTATAATTTCTGTATTAAAAATCTTTTAAACTGGAAATCCAATAACAACATACATCTACCCGTCCAAAATGATTCAGCCGCTTGAAGTTGGGGTTGCCAATACAAGAGTAAAATAAACTTGTATGCGATGATATACATATACTTCTAGAAGTTATCTGAGAGGCGAGGGTGCCACACCGTAAAAGATCATGCACCTTTCAAACTTATAACGGGAAACAGAGAACATATAATCAAATTCTTCAATTTTTCATTAGCCATATAAACCAGAATTCCAATCAAAATTCATCACTTCAATCTGTAAATTTTACTGAGAATAACCAAACTTTCCGTCAATTAAGAACAACTCCATCGAAGAACAGAGAGGAGGAGAGACGGACGTGAAGAAGCAAGTAAATTCTGATATATTCATCATAACAGAAAAACAATCCATACACTTGCACTTATATAAGCAGATAACAATCACCGACTTACTTCAGCTAGCTATAGAAAAATGGACACGTGCAGAATTGCACTTTCACTAACCATAACAAGTGGCAGTGTGGCACTAACTAACTAACAAGTGGCACTGACTTCCTTCTAATAATGCCAGCTGTCACTAACTAATTAACCAACTACCAGACTGATTAACTAACTAATGGCCTTGCTTTATTTGCTAAGTGGTTTGATCAAGAGGTTGAGCAGAACAAATGGTCTTCTTTTCTTTGGCTTCAGTTAGAGTTGGAATACCTCTGGACTGAGAAACAGATTGAACGTTTAACATCCCCCCGCAAACAGATGATGGCATAGATGACATCAACAGTTTGGCCAGTAAGTCATGAAAGCAAGAAACAGGTAGAGATTTAGTAAAGATATCAGCAAGTTGAGCCTGAGAAGGAATTATTTGACCACCAACTGATTAGATAAAACCTTTTCGTGAATGAAATAATAATCCACCTCAAAATGTCTCGTGCGACCATGAAAGACAGGATTGGAGGCTAGAGCTAGTGCTGACTGATTGTCACACCAAAGTACGGGAGTAGAGCATAGGGACTGAATATGAAGATCAATGAACAATTGTTAAAACCAAATCATTTCAGTTGCCAAGTTGGCCAAAGCTTTATACTCAGCCTCTGCAGAGGACCGTGCAACTGTAGGCTGTTTTTTGCAGACCAAGAAATAAGGTTGGAACCCATGAAAACACAATATCCTCCAGTAGATTTTCTATCAACATCATCACCGGCCCAATCAGCATCAGAATAGGCATTAATATGACAGGAACCCTTAACAAAATGAAGACCGTGATGAAGAGAACCTTGAACATACCTCAAAATCCATTTGACAGCGTTAAAATGACTATTCAAGGGATTGTGCATGTGTTGACAGACTTGATTGACAGCAAATGTAAGATCAGGCCTAGTCAAGGTCAAGTATTGTAGGGAACCAACCAACATTCTGTATAACTCGGGATCAAAAAAGACAGTTGTGTCACTGGGAGTACAGGACTTAATAGTTGAAGGTGTAGAGCATGGTCGACAGCCAAGCATACCTGCCTTAGATAACAATTCCTGAGCATATTTACTTTGAGAGAGAACTAAGCCAGTAGGAGTTGAGGCAACCTCTATACCCAAGAAAAAATGAAGTGAACCCAAATCCTTGAGAACAAACTCAGTGCTTAGATCATCAATTAGAGACTGAATAAGAGTATTATTATTGCCATTCACAAGAATGTCATCAACATAGACAAGAAAGTAGACTATATCAGTATCCTTCTTCAAAATGAATAAAGAGGGATCAGCTGGACTATTCAAAAAACCGCAATTGACAAGGCAGTGAGACAACAAAGCATACCAGGCCCTTGGGGCTTGTTTGAGACCATAAAGTGCTTTATGCAGTTTACAAACATGAAATGGAAACTGAGAATCAATATACCCTTGAGGCTGTTTGAGATAGACTGCCTCTTGAATTTTGCCATGTAAAAAGGCATTAGAGACATCCAATTGCCTAACCTGCCATGCAGAATTAACAGCAATGTGTAACGCAACCCTTATTGTTTGCTGTTTGACCACTGGGCTGAATGTTTCAGTTTAATCAAGACCCTCAGTTTGTTGAAAACCTTGAGCTACTAACCTAGCTTTGTATTGAGAAACACTGCCATCAGCATTCTTTTTTATTTTGAATATCCATTTACAACCAATAGGAGAAGCACCATGAGGAAGTGGAACAAGAGACCAAGTGTGTTGGGACATAAGAGCTTGATATTCTTCTGACATTGCCTTTTGCCATTCTAGAAATTTCATGGCTTCTTTGAAACTATGGGGTTCAACAGTTGGTAAGGTGGAAACAGAGATCAGAGACAGAGGAATTCTAGGTACAGAAATACCACTCTTTGATCTGGTATGCATAGAATGAGTAGAAACAGAAACAGGAAGGTTAGACCGAGCAATAACAGGAGAAGACTCAGTAGATATATGAGAAGAAGATAGTGGATTATGTCCTGCAGGAGAAAGAGGACCTGGAGGTGGTGAAGAAACAGGTGAAAGAGAACCTACATGGTAAGGAACAGATGAAGAAACATTTGGTATAGGACCTGTAGGAGTAGAAGGCAATAAAACAACAGAAGGAATAGTAAAAGTAGGAGGTGAAATTGAAATAGAGGGAGACAAAGAAGCAGAAGAAGAAGAAGAAGATTGGGAAGTAAGGTGAAGATAAGGGGAATCTTGCTCAAGAAACTGAACATGCCTGGAGATGTATACCTTTTGAGATGTAGGATCTAGACACCTGTATCCTTTAGTAGCTGAACAGCACCCAAGAAAAATGCAAGGTGTGGACCGAGGAAGCAATTTATGAGAACTGTAAGGCCTTAACCAAGGAAAACCGCAGCAGCCAAAGGGTTCGAGGGCGTTGTAATCTGGTGGCAGGTTATACAAAAGATGATAGGGAACTTGAAATTGAATAGAGGCTTGTGGTAGTCGATTGATAAGATATAAAGAGGTGGTCATAGCTTCAAGCCAGAAGGGAACAGGAACATGAGACTGATGCAACAAGGCAATAGCTGTTTCAACTATATGCCTATGCCTTCTTTCAGCTAATCCATTTTGTTCAGGTGTATATGGACACGTGGTCTCATGAAGGATGCCAAACAAAGTGAACAACTGATGCATGAGAAAATTAAGAAATTCACCCCCATTATCTGACCTCATAACTTTGATTTCACAACCAAATTAAGAAATTCTTTTCTTTGGCTTCAGTTACAGCTGGAATACCTCTGGACTGAGAAACAGATTGAATGTTTAACACAATCATGATCTCTACCAAAAACCCTCGCTGATAGGGTTTCAAATACAGGATGTGAAAAAATAACAAAAACTTAGTCAAATGAAACCTCAAACTTTTTTCCAATCAATTATCTTCGTCCTTCTTCTTCGGCTTGCGATAATTCTCCTCGAGGTGTTTCGCGAACACAAGCCCGGTGTTAATAAGCTTCTTTATGTTGGGAACGTCGTAGTTCTGAGCTAAGTAGACTCCGAAGAACGTTCCCGTCATGAGGCTGAAACTACTTCTGAATATGCCCATGGAAGATCGATCTTGGGATATAGATACAGCAATTTGTACGAAACCCTGGGAGCTGCTCCGTCTAGGGTTCTTTGGTTCTGATTCTTCTGAAAATTGACAGGGTATTTATATAGGTTTGTGTGACTCCTTGCCCAAGACTTGACAACTGTGTTAGGGCAAATCCTCTGCTTGGCGTTCAACGGATGGACTCCAGAGAGGAAATTGCTATCAGATGTAGTGGCATCACCATAGTTTTGGTGTGAAACGACAATCAGAGTCATTCTTGGCCGTCCGATCTATCGTGTAATGTCGGATTCTCCTGTCCCCACTCTCCATCTAAAATGAATACTTCTGTCTTTGGGGGCAAAAAAAATGTAACGTTGCCTCGCTTCATTTTTAGAATGCTTTAACATAAGTTCAAAAATTGGGCGAGACACAACACTGTGTATATTGAATTCGTGAGATAAGTATGAAAGGATACAATCGTTATAACAATATATGTCATACCTTCTGTTATAAGCATTAATCTCTAATAACGAAGTGATGTTAGGAATTTAACGTAATATTTTCAAGAAAAACGAATAATTTTAAGTGGCACGTGCAACTAAATTACAACAATCGGTTTAAATAATCGGCTTATGACTTATCAATAACAAATATAATAAATAAGTTACTATAGGTACATGTCTCATATGCTTAGATGAGATTTGTAATGCACATTCTAATTTATTACGTTATAGTACGATTATTACGTAGTACAAGGATAATATAAAGTTATTTTCATTCTACGGGTCCATTAACTACCATTTTTCTCATTTGATGACATGGTTCATTTATTTGATTGGCTTTTGCACATAAATAAACTATTTAAATTGATCCGATAATTCTAATTACATAATTATATTTTATTTATTTTCATGAAATAGATCGATTGCTAATTTATTCAGACAAATAAAAAAGACAAAATACTTTCATGATTTGTTATATTTGTGACAGAAATAAATGATCCACTCATTTCGTAAGACAAATATGATGATATAGTTAGAATATTCAAATCAATATGATAAACGTCAAACTTACTCACAATGTGCCCATTTTGCACAACTATGATACTTTAAATTCAGATGAAACGATGGGTAATCAAAATATAAACTTTTTACCTTTTAAATTGGTGACGGTTATATAAAAAAACGTTAGTCCTACTTAATTCCGCAATTACATAAAGTTCTCATTTTACACACATTCAAGCGTGACTTTTCTGCTTCTCTAGAACTCTAAAAAACAACTAGAAAATGATCCTACATGAATTAACTCAACTGATATCCAAAGGGCTAGTGATCGTGGATACTTATAATGATATATAATTTTTAAACTTTGTATTTTCGTATTCTTATATAACTATACATAAAATTGTAATTTTATATTTCAAATTAATGCAATTTTTTTTTTTAAATGTGAAGAACCTCCTCATTTAAAGAAATTTGGGTCGGCCCTGCACACATCAAATAGTTCATGAGCTTGTATGATGTTTTATTTTCACACACTCCTAGCATTTGGTCCCTCCACATTTTTCATAAATATTATTACCCGTGCATATGGCACTACAAACGAATATATCAATTAGGAACAGTTTTGATACCTTCTTATAACTATTTGAAAACGTTTCCGAAAATATATTATTTTGAAAATATTTAGTTTATATTCCTACTCTGAAAAGAATTTCATGTTACTTAAAAAATCGTGTAAGAAAAAATCGACTGAAAATATTTTATGTGCATACATAGAAAAAGCAAGAGTCCACGCACTGCACATGTTAATTTTTAATAATGTTCTTATTTTAGCTTTGCTTTTAAAATCCTCTACCCTTTCTTCTTATTAGATGCCTTAATTTTGTTTTGCTTTTGTAATAATAAAATGAGGTTTTATTGACTGACACAATACCTCGAGGTAAGTTTTGATTTGATTAGTTCAACATTTTTTGTTTACGATGTTTGTGTTGCTCTATTTTGCATTGCAGATGAAGGTTGTGTCATGTTAGAAATTCGACACCAGAGTAGATTTTTTGATATGGAGGGGGAGATGATTGTTTGTATGAATTATTCTGAGTAGTGATTATGCTTGTGTTTTGTGGTAAGGAAAGTATTTGGTTTTGTTTTTTCAAATTAACAATAGGACCTTTCTAGCAAATTTGACATTGTTCGCAACTAATACCAGGCTTGAATGTAACATGTCCATGAATTGTTATCAAATTTCGTTGAAAGTGTCATAGGCACGAATAATATGCCTAGATTAATGTTGATTAAACAGTCTCATCCACTTAATTCCACTGTTGATATGTTGGTTCAATGCTACAAGTAGACTTGAAGTTGAGACCCTCTTCCTGCCATTATTTTAGGTGCAATTCTGATTTCACTCTTTGGGTAATGGGGATGAAATGATCTTCTGATATATACTTGGGTTCTCTAAATATCATGAGTTGCTAAATTTATATTTGTTTTTTATATGTACACAAGATTTTTTAAAAATTTGATTGAAATAAATCTGCAAAGACATGCTTTCAGTATCCTAAGATTTCTCATTGGAATGAAGATGTACAAGATTTCAATACTTCACATTATTCTATTGTTTGCAGGGGTTCGTTTGTCTATTTTTCATCAGTCATTATTTGTAGTACTCATTATTTGTAAGACTATTGGACAGTTACAATGTATGGCGTTGTCCTAAATTTGAAATATAATTTTGACATTTCAGATTCTTTCCGCTTGCGTTAGTTCTGAAATAATGCAAATAATATGAGTCTATGTAAAGATCGATTTCTAGCATTGCTCGATTGGGTTGTTGGCGGTTAGTATTAGTTGAATTTTTGTTGTGTTTAATTCTCTTCAAATGTTACTAGTTTATTTTGAGATAGTAATTTGTTTGAAGTAACTTCAAACACGAGTCATTGGCTAAAAAAATAGATTTTAAAAAGATAGATGAATTTAATTTAAGAATGCGATTAATAGATTGGTTCACTTAGTGTGGTGTCGGTTTTATTCTTAAGTGTCGTTAGGACTAATGTGATCAATAGATTGGTTAACATGGATTCAAAATTGTGACTTTAATTTCGTTGATGGTGCGGTAGTCATAGGTAATACACTAGCGTATTATCTATGCATACAGCACGACGAAATGAAATTGAACCAAAAAATTGAACCCATGCTAGGAATCAATCTAGCGTATTTATCCGTGTCTACGATATTACGAACGAAATTAACGAATTCGAGTCCGTGTTAAGATTCAAACTCAATTATTATTCAAATTATCAGTATATTGTATTGATAGGATCGAAATTCAACTATTATCCAAACAAAATACTACGTTGTTTTGAGAATAATCCTAACATATATATGTCGGTATATGTGTTTTATAGCTAGTAATTGCCCGTGCCTAAAGTGACGTAACACGTTTCAAACACAATTAAGCTAAACTTTTATTTTCTACTATTGACTGCCCCCGTTAATGTATCCAACTTTTGTGAGCGTTGTTCTTTTGATAACCTTCAAGCAAGGTTCATATAGTCAATTTCAATAAGTGAATTAAAAAAATACAACAATTTACAAAATTAGCAATGTCTAATTTTAATCATTATTTTAATAAATTACTCATGAATCAAATACTAATGGGCCGTTTGGATGGGGGGAAAGACCCCGTGAAAACTTATTACCCCTGATAAGGGGTGGGGCCCTCAAACTTTGGCAGAATTTGGAAACCCCAAATCGTTCCCCTCTAACTCTTCACCCGCTCTACGTTTTCACGGCTACGACGCTTCTCCGTGATAAATTTTGGGCCCCCTTTGCCCTCCCCAAAAGTTATCCGGCGGTAGACAGGAGGAAAGTTGACGATTTCAGCCCTATTTATCCAGTTGTTCAAAGGCTACGAAGGGTTTCGATTTTGATTAGGAACAGAGAAGGATTTCGGTTTGGGTTTCGAGTTCAGGTACCCCTCTCTTCTCTTCTCTCTTCGTTTCGATCTATGTAAGTTTGTGCATCTTATTCGTTTCTGGATCTAGAAAAAAGAAGGGTTTGTGTCTCGGCAGTCAACACACGGCATAGGAAGAGATTTTGTCGTAGAATTGTTCTGTATAATGGTTTCACCTTCAGAAGTTCAGGTAACATTGTAATTATCTTACCTGCAAACCCAAAGCCTTCAAGTGGAGAACATTCTGAAGTTCATGCATCCAGCCACTTACTGCAAGAAGAGCTTTAGAGGGAACACAACCTCTCTTTACACATGTTCCCCCAATCACATCTCCCTCAATGATAGCTATTTTAAGACACTGAAATAACCAAATTAAACCTCATTCCTATACAAAGTTCCAAAAATAGGAAACAATAGAAGATCACTTTCATGCGCCTCTCCAAAGAAGATCTTGCTTTTAAATTTTTTTTTTGCTTTCATCTATCTTCCATAGCTAAGTCTTGAGTCATCCAGTTTCATACTACGAAAAAGTTAAGAGGAAGGCAGAAACTATTGAACAATATTGAACAACAAATTAGGGGAATATAAGATAAAAAAGCCATTAAAGAACCTTCGTCAACACCCTTTTGAGGCTCTGGTCAAGGAAGTAGTTCTTTTGTTATTAGATTTGAACTTCCAACACACAAAGTAGTGAATAAAACATAGAGTGACTGTAGTTGGAGCAAGTATAACCCAGATTTTACTAAATAGTGATTCTCCTTTAGACTAATATTACATTAATCTTGAACAAAGTAGAAGTTTGAAGTTGGGTTGATGCTCAAAACCTTGTTACAGTGACTAGACCTAGAAGGACTAATTTGTTGATTGCTCTGAATAATATTTAGATTCAATTTTTTTAGATCAGATTGAACAATATTGAACAAAGCAGGCATGCATTTCGCACTATGGTTTCTACAATGAAAGCCTTTTGATCAATTTTAGTCTAATTCTTTATCACCTCTCAAGTTGCTGATGTCTTTGTTTGGTTTGTGTGTTTTGGTTTTTTGCTCTGTTGAATATAGTTTGGCTAGCATCTAGGTTGTTTTTATTTTTATTGGTGTTTAACACCAACTAAATGTGATTTGGCTAATGCCAAAATAAATGTTAAAGGTTTCTGAAAAGATAATAATGTAATGGAAGGTGTATCCTATAAAAAAAATTTTGGAGAGACCGTAGACTGAACTAAAACCGGAGCTCTTTCTTGTGTGTAATATGTAGCTACTAGCTACAAGTTAGAATGAATTGTTATTGGTGTTTAACACCCACTCCGTTTATAAGCTCTTCTTAAACCATAAGGCAGGGTTCTAAACCTAAGACAAAAATATGGAGTGAGACCCGATTTGCTTCATGACAAAGAACAAGGTTCTATTTAGTTTGTAGGCTTCGTTTGGGACGTCAAACATTATGATTTAACAAATACTATCCTTAGTTCTTCTTGGGATGTCAAACGTTAAGGCTTTGTTTTTGTGAGCTATGTAGCTATAATGTAGAAGGCAATTGAATTGGTTTACAATAACATTGGG